>VZTJ01000947.1:246299-257928 GCA_013397795.1 Orthonyx spaldingii | reverse complement strand
CCTTCCCGGAACTTCCCGGAACTTCCCTTCCCGGAACTTCCCGGAACTTCCTGGAACTTCTCTTCCCGGAACTTCCCTTCCTGGAACTTCCCTTCTCAGAACTTCCCTTCCCGTCCCGGAACGTCCCTTCCCGGAACTTCCCTTCCCTTCCCGGAACTTCCTTTCCCTTCCCGGAACTTCCCAGAACTTCCCTTCCCAGAACTTCCCTTCCCTCTTTTCTCCTTTTTTTTTAATAAAATATGGATAAAGAAGATGCAAATAAAGTCTCCTGTAACTACAGCAGGAAAATGTGTTGGTGTGGTGATAAGTGGTTCCCTGCCTTGGTGTATAGAAGATGACAGACAATTTCCTGAATTTGGATTAAGAAACTCCACTGACTTGTGTTTGCCACAGACCACACCACTGAGCAGTGACTTCAGACTACCAGAGAACAAGGCAGAAGAAGAAGAGTGCATGCTCAACACAGAGAGTGTGTATTTTGCCAAAGAAAGAAGTCCATCATTGCCAGGGGCTGCAAACTGCGGGGGGTTAGAGGAAAAAAGATGAGGAGTAGAGAGGGCCATGAGGTGGTGAGAGGAGAAACCAGTGACGTGCTGAGTACTCAGAAGCTCTGGGCCCCCCTTCTCAAGCTGGAAAATGCCTGTCAAGTGTAATGCAAAAGAACCATGTTTCTTACATACAAAGCAACAAATTTAATTCATTTATTATTTCACTAATTCAGTGGTATAACCCAAGGATTTCAACACTATCACTAGTGGAAAAACCATGTCAGTGAAGTCAAGAATTAGTATTATATCATTGTGAATAAGTATTATGACTAGCATGGGTATAAGGAGTATTAACAGATAACATTGGTAATTCTTCCAAGTGTTTGAGTTTATTAACATAACATCCAGCATTTTTGTTGTAAACATTGAGAGCTAAAAGCTTATATCCAATTATAAGACAGAAAAAAAACCCAAATTGACAAAGGTTTTTGACAAGTAGAGATGAAAAGGCAGAAAGGAAAGACAAAAATGTCTTCAACAGTCTGCAATAGATTTCCTTTTATTAGTCTTTGAATTACTTATTGCAACCAGTGTTAAAATGAGGAGCAAACTACCCATTTTTTTCCTCCTGTCAGCAGAGAGGTTTGTTGTTTTCCTTTTCCTTTTCCTTTTCCTTTTCCTTTTCCTTTTCCTTTTCCTTTTCCTTTTCCTTTTCCTTTTTCCTTTTTTCTTTTTCTTTTTCTTTTTCTTTTTCTTTTTTTCTTTTTCCTCTTCCTCTCTTCTTTTCCTTTCTCCTTTCTCCTTTTCTTTTTTCTTTTCTTCTTTTTTTTTTTTTTTTTGCCTTTTCCTTTTTAACTCAGCTCACACTTTCCCAATACTAGCAAGCATGCTTGAATACCGAGTCACTATTGAATAGTCTCAAATTGCTCACTCACTGTGCACAGAACAAAGAAGTTTCCAACCAAATTTGAATAACAAATTTGAAGAACCTGTGATCAGGTTAAAATTCTGCATATAAAATTCAGTGTGAAACATTAATTTATGTCTTCTGGGAAAGATATTTATGGGATAGCACAAAAAGAAAATAAGAAGAAAAGGAGTACAATATTGAGAAGTACTCAGAAAAGACAACATTTGGGGCTACATATGCATTTCAGCAGAATTTCTATGCTTTGTTTAGCAGAATACTGGTGCACAGATGTTAAATAGTTATTCTGGTTTGGGGCTGAGAGCCCAAGACTCTGTTCTTCCAACTAATTACTCTAATTTTACAATTAGAGCACAGTGCTCTCTTCTCCCTCCTCCAAACACTCCATCTCCCCCCTCACTTTTCCCATAAGTAAATCCTACATGCCCGGCTTGATCAGTCTCTTATCCCCTAACTCACTCACATGCTCCCTTTCCTTCTATCAGGAAAATTATTTTCTTTGGTTTTAGAGAGAGAACATGCTTGAAGGAGAGAAGTACATAATCTGTTTTTTTCTTTCCCCAACAGAGTTTCAATGACAGTGAATTGAGCTTATCAATGTAAACATTTCTGCATTTTGTGGGGAAGAAGAGGAAGATTTTAAGCAGAAGGAAGAAAAAATAGAGACAAAGTTATTTCTTTTGCCATTATGGAGCACAGAGCATAGCAGTCTGACCAGACTTTCTAGTCACCTAACAAGATGGTACAGAATTAGACAAACAGGTCTGTATCCCTCTACATATAATTTTATGACAAGACATCAGTCATTCTCAAGGTGTGCCAAAATTGTTGTTTCCTATAAAAAATAGCATAGGTGTGATACAGTCAGCTTTTCAAAAGGCAACTTTTGTAAAAAACAGTGGAATTTTTGTTATGAGGCAAACAGATCCTCAGAAATCTTCTAATAGAGTGCAGACAGGGTAATGTGTCTTAAAACCAAACCATTTTTGTCAATGGGTTCCCCTTGTCCCTGACCAGAGGTTTTTAATTATGGACATTGACAGCTCATTTCTAAAAGTTCCTCTGCAACTTTGACAACTAGAGTTTCCACTCTGTTGATATGAAGCTGACTTTTTTGAAGGTAATATAGGTACAGTATAATACATTAAGATAGATTTGACTCTTTAATATTTATAAGATTAGCATTTATATTAGACCATAATGAGCTCCAATGAGTATCATTCCAATCTAACCTAAGGTCTATAACCCACTTTTCTTACATTTCAGACATCATCTTCAAAGGTAAGATGGAAAAGAATTGATGGATTCATGACAACATTTTTTAGGGTCTACTGGGAAGAAGAATTGTTTGAATGATTGATCAGCATTTTTTCATCTGTCACCTGAGGTATCTTTAATGAAAAATACTTAATAAAGCTGTGAATTCACTGCTAATAGCAGATTTTTATTTTCTTTTTGCTTGTTTAAAATCTAAACATTTCCTTGCTTGTCAAAAAAAAAATCTTTAACTGAATTGATTTCCCTTGTTGCATCTCCTTCATAGGTAGATTGTTAAATCACTTGAAACCAGAAGGTGTTGCCAGGTTGGTATCTAAACAAATTTATCCCCCTGATGACACCCTGTGCTCTGCTTTAATCAGCAATGCTGTGACTGATCAGAAAGCTCTCTTTGTGAGAGTATCAGCTTGTATATTCAGCAATCCACTGTATTTTGATTGAGCCTACTGCACACATTGGGAGATGCAAAGTGAAGACTGGAGAGCAGCAGATGGACACAGAGCTGGTGTTTTATGAAGAAGACATGCTGAATGCCTGTTAGAGACAGGGGGATGGCAGATAAAAAGGAAGTATGAGCGATATTAACCTCACAATGATGCCAGAAGGATGAGTCCTGTCTACCTTGAGAAACCAGTAAGCAGGTGAAGATAAACATTGAGGATAATTATAAACTATGAGTTTTTTATCAGGTTGTAAGCTTGCACAAGAGTAATTTTCCCTTTATGTACTGCAGTAAAAATAAGGCTAATTTTTTGGAAGTTTTTCAGCAGAAGAGAGTTGTAAATCAGATACAGCATGGAAAATGTCAGGAGAATAAAAACATGAGAGGTATCACAAACTGATGCATCTGAACAGTGACAATGCAGTAAGATAAGGCTGAGTAAAGATGGAGCTACAAGAGGCCAGTCTCTGTGTGTAAAATCCTCCAATTCCATCATCTGGCCTCTGCAACATCTCCTTCCTGTAAACCAACCCAGAAACATATTGTTTCTTCTTCTGAAAAACTACACAGAAACCATTATTTCCATATCAAAGGAAAACATATTGTCCCTAATGTTCAGCCTATAAATCACAAGTGATCTATCTATTCACATTCATAACACAGATTTCTGTGCACATACAATTCAATTTGCACACATCTCTTCAAACAAGGTCTCCTCACCTGTTTTTAAGCACTTTACCCAGAGCAGTTCCCTGGTGGTATACTAATCCAGTAACAATCTTATACTTTTGTACATGTTCTTTGTTTTAGAGTTCAATATATACAAAACTTTATAAGCATAAATAAAATAATTATAAAATCTTTTCTTGGGACTTATGTTAACAGATGCTGCTCTGCCCACAGAAAAGCTACAATAGATGTCAACAGTCAGTGAAAGCAAAAGCTGAACTAACATTCAAAATTTTACCCTTACTCTACCTTCTTCTGATAATTTCCATCCTCAAATCAGTCCATTATATCAAATACTCCTAAACAAGTATTCACTTTGTCTCATAGCCAGTATGTACTGTTACATCAGTAATGATGGAACATTATCCACCTTGTTTCATGTTTCTGTTCTCAGTACCTGCAGAAAACACTAAATGGTAGTATTTTGAAAACAATCCTCCTTCATTCTCATGCTTAACGAGAATGACTCAGTGACTTTCCCCCTCTTGCAGCTTTTTCCCTTTCCAGTAAAACTAGTACCTCTCCATTTCAGCCAACCATGCATCTTCTTTGCTGCTTCAGTTTCATACTTTTCTCTGTGCTCAAATTGTAAAACCAATTGACTCAACATGTCATGGAGGAAAGGAAGATTATGCAGGGATAAAAGGGACAGTCCTGAAACAGAGACAGGTTACATAACTCAAGAATAATATTTCTGTAAACCTTACCCACTACAGCTTCATGCACATGATTGATTCATTGAAATCTTTCCTTGTTTGACCCACTAGCTTTCAGAAAATTGAGATCTTTCAATATTTCAAATGGGCTACACAAGGTCTTCCAAATGAAAATCAACACAGAAATGAGAAAAGATGTTGCTGATAATATATTAAAAAAAAAAAATCAAAACCGAAAAACCACCACCAACACAACAACAGAAGTCAAAACCCAACACCTACAAGTCAAAAAAAAAAATGTGTTGAGACTGGAAATTACTGAGGCAGAAATGGGATGACACCTTAAATGCTCACAGGAAATAAGGTTAAACAAAGTGAATGCAGGATATTTAAATTCAAGGTGCCATGGTATTCTGATGTTTGAATTGTTTAGAAGACAGTAATCTACATTTGCTAAAATGTTTGGGGTATCAGTTAATCCTTCAATGGCATACATCCCTCCCTATCCTAAACTGATAGATGCATGCTGAGCTGGCAGTCTTCAGCTGACATTAAAATTAGAAAACAAAATAAAAAAGGTTAAAGACTAAAATATAAAGCATCTGGATTCTTCTGAATGTGAGAGACAGTCTGGTGGAGGACTGTGAGGGTGATGAGGGAACCAAAGCACCTCTTCTATGGAGGTAGAGCTGGGCCTGTTTAGCATGAAAGGGACAGCTGAGAGGGGATCTTAGCAATGCATACAAATGTCTTAAGAGCAGGTGTCAAGTAGATGGGGCCAGACTCTTTGCAGTGCTGCCCAGTGGCAGGACAAGGGCAATGGGCAAGCTCAAAAGTTCTGTATGAATATGAGGAAACCTGTCTTCACTTTGGCGGTGATAGAGCACTGCAAAAGGCTGCTCAGAGAGACTGTGGAGTCTCCTCTGGCAATAATCAAAGACCATCTGGACTAGATCCTGTGCAGCCTGTGCAGGGTGAACATGCTTGAGCAGGGGGTTTTGAACTAGATCTCCAAAAGTTCTTTCCAACCCCAGATATTCTGTGGTTCTGTGATTGCAAGCACACTTACTGCTATAATGTCTACTGGCTCCCTCAGAGCTACTCCTGCTCTCCCAAGGACATAGCAACAGCCAAAAGTGCTTGATCCATCTGCATGCAGTAGTAAGTTTGTGACCATTATACTCTAAAGCAGACCTCAGAGTCAACTATGAATTTCTGACCAGGAAATTCAGTTGAGTCGCAGGGCTCTCCAGAAACTGTTCTCAGAGAGTTCTGATAAGACTCAGTGCAGAATATACTTATCAATGATGTAGTAGATTTGATAACAAAGGACAATAAAAACAATTTTTCTCTCTAGAATACTAAAAGGATTGAGGGTAGAATTTAATAACAGTTATTGTCCATGTCAATATTTAGTGAATTTTTAGTTATTTTAGTTAGAAAGTGTTTTCCTTTCGAAATGCCTTTTTTTCCCCTAGGATTTCTAGATTTTTTTTTCTAAAAATGCAAAAGCTGAAATGCATACATGTTATTTAAATACAACAAATGGATTTTTTTGCATCGAGAAGACTTCCTTACACTAGAAAAGAACACTGCCTTGCTAAACTAAATACATTTTTAAAAACTCAGTTCACTTTCCCGCTTGAAGCAAAATGCATACCACTAAGCCATTATCTGCGACACAACATATTTTCCAAAATGAGTACATCTAAATTAAGACAGGTCTTTGGGATCTGCTTTGAAAGTTACTACATGGCAAGTTACATGACTTTTATGTCTCTTTGGATCATAAAATCTGTTTAAATGTACAAAAACCAGAGGTGATTTGATCAAGGATTTGGTTTAAAAATAAAATATTTTCTAGAGGTAAAATCACTTATTGGTATTTTGAATAAATGGGCAGTCTTCACTATTTGCTAAGGTCCTCTTAGGGTATTTTTTCCAAAGAAGCATTTCCCAGAGACTTTTTTCATGTCTGAAAAGGGTGCTTATTCACGAAGTATTATTTATAATTTGTCTTCAAGGTATATTCTGGTTTTTTAGATAATGTTTTCGGTGGACAAACAAATAGTTCAAGACAGAATCTTTTTAACTTCAAAACTGTCTAAATTTTCTCTTTCTACACAACAAAAAAGTCAATCTCATGTCTTTTACTGTAAGTATTTCAAAATATTCAGAGATGATCTGATCTCTGAACTGACTCAGTGAACTCTGGCTACTAGTGACTCTGGCACTACACACAATGCTTTTGCACCATTTCCCAATAAATCCAGGAAGCCCTTAGTATCTGGTACTTGCCTGCTTTAACTGGACTACAGAATCAAATCTTGATGAGATCTGACATGACTTCAGCAGGTAAATGGAAAGCTGTTGACCATGTTTTGCAACCACTTCAGGATTTCTCTCCACCTTCGACTGGGTGATTTATCAGTGTGAATCAGTAGATATACTCCTGAAAGTCAGGATTTTATCACTCATTCATTTTATCACACATTCCACTTCAAGTCCAAAGCCCTGGAATCCCTTCTTTTTTACTTCAAAGATTACTCATTCAGAAGCAAATCAGCGACTTTGTTCATCTTAAACCCCTAATCCACATAATCAGGAGCTTCCCACTTTTTCTGAAATGATCTTCTGGATTTTTTTCTTCAAGGATATTTAACTAAAAAGATATGTAGCTAATGAATTGTTTCAGAATTTGAGGAATAACAGTAGTCTACAACAGGAAAGCTTTATTGCAGCAGGTGGGAAGAGATAGAAGAAAATGGAGACACTGAGAAGGATCATCTGTGGTTCTGAATTCCTTGCAGGTGTACAGATCACTCATACCATTGTGCTCTGAAGAGTAAAAAGGCATTCACTGAAGTGTGTGTTACAGGCCAAGCTGTTCAATGTAATTTTCTGTGAAAGGAAAGAGAAATTTGCCCACCATTTTAACAAATCTGGTTTTGTTTCACTGAAAGCACAACTGGGAATACCATGTCCATCCAAATGTCTTGCATGAGTTGGCATCAGTCTAATCATTGTCTTATTTAGGTTGACAGGCTATGGGGAAAAACAGTTTAATCAACTCAAATCCTTTTCCAGCCCAGGAGCTGTATTTCCATTAGTGTAATAATTGAGGATATTTGTGTTGTGTAATGACTGTGCATAAGGCATTCAGTCATCAAGCTGCATATACATCTGACTAAGTACCTTCTAATACCTAATTTAATGTAAGGTTCTGTATCAACAGATTTAAAAAAAGAAACCAAAACTTTTTTTGTAACAGTAGAACTAAAGGTCTTTTCAATCTTGTATTTTTTAAAATTCAAAGGTGAAGTGATCTCTTTTCAGTTTTCTTTACTAAAAGGCTCCCCAAGCTCATTAGCTCAGTTGTGTTCGGTTCCTATAATTTTGTTGTTGATGAATAAGCACAGATTTCAGGAGCCAATGATCATAGATGATGACTTTAAGACAAGTTCTTCTCTATATAATGTTTTTTGTTAGCTTAATATTCCAAACACAAGTGCAGGTAGAAATCAGTCAAAAGTGATACTACTTTCTTGTAACCTTGATTCATGTCTCTATGAACTCCTATTGCCTATGAATATGGGAAAAGAACATAAGGGAAAAAGGATTATTGAAACCGGAGGTTAAAAGATATTTCAGACTGGAGTACTTTAACAGCTATTCCAAGTAGGAATGTTCACTGCTGTAACAGTTTAGTTCAGTTTCATTCTTGACTATTGTGAGTCTTGTCTACATATGTAGATAATTTTTAGCTTTTTTAATGTTATTATTTCAATCTAACTTTCACTGTGAAGAGCATAGTGTAAGAATGGTGAAATCAGCTTGCTAAGGTAAAATTGGTATTTAAGAGGAAAGACTTTAGCACAAGAACTGACAAAATAATGCAACAAATTAAGCATTTATTGTGAGAAGTCATGAGAATTATTTTGTCAATTGTCAGCAAAGCATCAAGTATTTTCATGTTAACTTGGAAACAGCAGTTCCCATTAAGAAATCCCAGCAGCTGAAATCCTGCTATTCACAAGTAAATAATAAGAAAAAAACCCTTACTAAACAATATCACTTTGTATTATCTATCAAACCCTATGCATTAGCTCTTCTCTTGAATATCACCACTTTGTTTCACACTGATGTATTTAATGGCCTCATTTGTGTATTGGTTCACATTTTCATTATATTTTGCCATTTAGCATTCTCCATGATTGTATTTCATTGAACAGATGCACTACAGTTTCTCTGCAGCAAATTCTATGATCCTTAATTAGATGTCAATATGTTTTCTTGTAATGCTATTGTGAATTAAACACATTTTTAGTTACATGGACATTAATTAAAATCATATGCTGAACTGTTACATTTTTTCAGACCAGTTGGAGAAAATATTTCTGGTTTACTGAGTGCTGTAAAACATTCAATTTTATTTCCTCATTAGTTACTGTACTGAAGAATCTACCCCATCTTACCCTAAATGACGCAATATCAATGTGCATAATTAGATAAATCCTGCCCTGTGATGCATGGATGTAAGTGCTAAAGAATGCCTTCAGTCGTGTTCCCTTAAATGGGAGATGATGACAGCTTCTCTCTCCAGGAACTGAGATGTGTATTTATTAAACATGACAGAGGGAAGGCAAGACCTAGAATGTACCTTCATCTCGGGAGTCACTGCCCATACAAGGGGCATATTGGAGAATAAATGTGATTTTAAAATCACTGCCTATACAGGGGCATATTGGAAAATAAACGTGACTTTAAATCAAGGAAGAATCAGGTCTGTAGTCCCAAACTAAGTGCTACAAGAAAATTTTAGAAACTTGACTGTTGTTGACAGATAGGAGGAACAGAGGGAACAAGAGTAGTACCAAGATCTTGCATAATCATTGACATGATTTATATACTAAATGATGTAATTTTTTTTTCCCTGTAGGGGAAGAAGTTTTGATGGGCAGGAGCTAAGAATTTTTTTTAAAAAATCCATAGCAGTAAGTTTTCGAGGAGATTTCAAGCAGGTCTCAACAGAATGAATGGCATAAGGCTGGCATAAGATGTGTGAAATAACTGTAAACAGCTAGTGGGATGTGAGCTAGTGAGGAAAAGAGCAAAGAACAGCTTAAAATATTAAGGCAAACCAGTGAGAACCAATATTCTTCCCTATTATTGTAGGTGGCATGTCCTTCCAAAAACACCCTTTTGGTTAGTATAACATTTATTTCTGCTTCCTACTCAGTGAGAGCAAGTTTTGCCTCTACTTTGTAGTTGCCAAAGTTTCCAAGACAGAAACGATGAGATTCAGAAAAGAAGTTGGGGTTCATACTCTCCTGGTTTTGGTGGAGTTTCACTCCATGGAAAATATTGCTGCCGACTGCAGAGAGGCAGAGACAGGGGAAGAGGTACCCAGTAACAAAAACCAAAAAAAACCAAAACCGAAACCAAAATCTACACAACAACTAAAAAAAACCAAAACAATGAAACAAAAGAACTACATAGATCCCTCATTTAAACCCCCCATGTAAGGCAAAATAAGGCTGAAATGTTCAAAGAGAGGGTTCTCCACCACCCATTTTTATTCCCCTGCTGTGACAACCCCTTTTCCCCAGTTCCTCTCCAGAGAGTTGATTTAGTTAGGTGTAAGGTTGTTCCAGGAACAATCAAGGACCTAGAGAAGAGGTAAATTCTGCTTTTTCATATGATTATATCACACATACTGCAGCATCTAAGAAACTTTCAACAGAGAGGCCAAGGATTTGATTAGGAAAGTATGGTAAAACATAAAGAGTAAAAAGAGATTAATCTAAGCCTCTAAAAAAGCCTACAAAGCCCACAGGTGTTTGCTGCAGTGGGAAGATGTTGCTAACTTTGGGTACAAAACCAATATTTTTGCAGTTTTTCACTTTCTGTCCTCCCTTACCCCTCTCCATATGCAGCTGTATAAGGAAGATTATAACTAGAGCTTGTGGGGATGTTCCTTCAGCATTTTCCAGAAGATGCTAATTGATTAAAATCTGAATGTTTTTAAGATTGGTATTTGCAAAATGAGACATTCAGAAGGAGAAATGGAAAAATTTTTCTTCATTCCATTCTACTGTTATTTTAGTGAAAATTCAAATTTTTAGCTTTCAGAAAATACAGGGAGACTTATGTGAAAACAAAAAAAAATATAGTTGACTGTCTTTTTCCAAGTTTCAGCTTGTAAAAGTTATAGAGATTGCATTTTCTCCTCCTGACTTAGCTCTATTTTCAGTGAGAGCACATGCGGTTCTAATGAGTGCCATTAGGTCCATGACAAATTTTCTGTGTATCAAACCGGCTTATGGTAAAACACAGACTTCACAAAATTAAAAATAGAGTATTGAGTTCTTAGGAGATTGAAAGGCAAACATTCTGAACTGTGAATAAGTCATTTTTTAAAAACCTGTAAGAAATCTCAAATTTAGAGAGGAGCTCAATTTGCATGCAAGATTTTCTGTAAATTTTGAACACAAATGTCATCAAAATGTTCACAGAATTAGGTTACACAAAAGACAAATTCTGACTGAAGACTCTATTATTTGCAAGTATCACATAGACAGATAGCTAGAGCAGTTATGAGTTTGAGTTTAAAGTCTATGGATCAAGGCTTGGATTCTCTGAACACATCAAAAAGTCTCATAGCAGCTCCCAAGGTTCTGCTGATTAACCCAGTAGGATATTAATTAAGGAAACATCTGCCATCCATACTCAGCATTCTCTTTCACCAATTAGGAGAGATCTGGGTAATTCAGACTTCTGAAGCACATCTTTTTTTTCTTTTTTTTCCTTCCTTTTTTTTTTTCCCACTGAGAATTAAGTCTGCACAGCACTGACTGAAATGAGCCAGTTTACTACTAAAACACACTGCAATACCTACTGGAAGTAGGAGAACTGAAGGAAAAAGGAGATTATAATTTTAAAAATAGTTCAAGCTACCTGACCCAGTTTTGTGTAGCTGCTGGATTCTCAAGCTGATATCTTCCTGTTCCTGTACTGGAAGAACAAGGGGTTAGCTAGTCCCTTCCCAGAGAAAAAGCTCTGAAGGAAAGCAAAACAACTAAACATTTCAGAGGAACTCCGCAAGAAA
>VZTJ01000947.1:176360-246263 GCA_013397795.1 Orthonyx spaldingii | reverse complement strand
AAAAAAAGATAAGGAGAACAGGATTAATATTTTTTGAAGCTGAATACAAAGACATTAAATTTAGAAATATACTAGTCATTTTCCTTGCAGTGTAATTGGCTTCACATGACCTTGTGGTGCTATAAAACACTGAAGGTGACATTTGTATGACTACATTCAAAGGTACAGTGCTGCTTCTGTGACATCTACTTTCCAGTGGTTTATACATTTCACTTAAATATACACCAGAGCTCAGTAGATTAACAGCAGAACTTTTTTATCCTTCTTGACAGAGTTTCTTACCAGTTTCATCCCCTTCCATTTTGACTTCTCTAACCAAAGCCAGGTAAACAGTGAAGCCAATTACGCCTACTTAAAGCTTGTGGAGACCTGTCACTCTCCCAAAGCTACCATATCATCTTCCTTGCAGTGCATTTAGTTCCCTCTTCTTTAACCTGCTGCAATCTCCAGCATGCACTCCCACACTGTCCCAGTTATCTCTCCTTGGACTCTACTGAGATGCCAAAACCTCCAACTGACCAATGACAGACACTTCCCTTGTGCTTTCACACTCACTCTCTGTGAGAATATGGGGCTGCCTGAAAAATAAAGAACAATTTAATCTTCATGTTTCAGAACTAACCTTAAAAATTCTTCTCTGCCATGATGCTTGAAAAAAAATTGTCCATGGTTAAGCAGCTGGTGTGCCAAGACCACTGCCTACTGTGCCAGTCAATTTCCTCTTATTTTTAACACTCCCTTTGCAAGACCAGCCATCTGTTTCCTGTTTTATCCCTTGATTGCAATCTTTTGGGGATGGGTTTATTTCTGTACATTTAGTACCAGCCAGACTGGGGTCATTGAACCCAGGCAGCCCCATTCAGTAGTTTATAAATACATTATATAACCCTTCATACTATAGTGGTGGGGATTTGGTATATTTTCCTTTGCCATTGAAATGGGAAGCAATCCAACATTTTCTCCTCCATTCTTTTTATTTATTTTTTAATTAGAATCCAGTAAATGCATAGCTAATAATAAAAATAAAAAAAATGTTCAAGTATTAGAGACCATGAAATAATAACATCTAAGAATATAATTGATTGCTGAATACCAAATAACTTCAGTGAACCTTTCTCCCCCCACATAAGGACACTGAATACTCTGAATACTAAAGTAAACTATGACACATTAGGTTTGTTGCTTAATTCTTCATTACTACTGAGACAGACTACATGTTGATCTGTGATTAGCTTTACAACAAAAGAAGTGAAAGTAGGAAGAACTGGAATAAAATGATAAAAATTGGGAGCCTTGAAAGACATCTGTCTAAAAGGGCTTAATTTTGGTAGTTGCAGTAAAACCTACTTTGGATAAGTGAAAGATCTACACACAGAATTACAGAACTCATGTAGATTGTGCCCATTACAGAACTCTGTAGGTTGTGCCCTCTGGGTGGTATCATCCAATTCATTGCTAAATTACAGAATGCATCAAACAGATGCCAAGCTTTTCCAAACTAGCTGTCATTGCTACCACCAAAGAAATGACTCCTTTTTCCCTGCTTCTTTTACAGTCCCTTTGCCGTCCTTCTGCTTTGTAAAGTACAGGTATGGCACGTGGCAGATCATTTTGTGAATAGACGTTCTTACTACGACAGAAAAAAGTGAGACAGGGATTTTCACTTTTTTTTTTTGCCTGAGAAAGCTTGAATGTAGTTCCCATTTGAGCTCTTTAACTATCCAGAAACAGGTAAGTCTATGGTGAAGCTACACCAACTACTTCCCTTGAAAATTTTGCATTCCTTCAGGCAATACTAAGTAGCTTTATCACAAACTCTACTCCTTTTTGGAGTAGGCTGTTGTACATTAGCTCATACACTTTCCTGCCATTTGTTCATAGTCCAGCGTATTTTCACAGATAGAAAGTGTTGGAATACTTACTTCATAAAGGCCAGAGGGTATTAAACATGTTTGTGAATATTCCTCAGAACTGAAAAGTCTTGTTTATTCCCTGCCATGCCCAGAAGATGAAATTTCATATGAAATTTCTCTTTTGAAAAAGCAGGCTGGAATGGATTTGAGTTTCAGAAGTTACCTGCTGAAGAGATGGATTTAATCATCAGAATTTTGGCCTGAGGTGAAGAATGGTGATTAATCACCTAATCACATAATTTTCAGTAGCTAGTTATGCATACAATACTCTCCCATTTCTAAAACTGTCTCGTAGGAAAAAATGTGGTACAGCTGGTATATAGAAACAAAAAAAGACAGAAAATTAAAAAAAAAGAAAAAAGGAAAGAGAGAGAGAGAGAAAAGTCCTAGTACAGAAGAGAGAAGTGAGATGGAAAAAAAGACAAAAGACAAACAGCAGTTAGTCTGTCATTTTATCTTGTTGTCATTCTTGATTTATGAAATCCAACAGAAAAACAGTACTTAAATTAAAAAAAAAAAATCTGTCCCTTGGATGTTTTCTGGGATTTAAGGTCACACTACAAAAGCTGCCTTATTTTAAGAATTTTCAGAGGATTATTTCTCCTATATCTCTGGGATCTCTTGACTATCTGTTTTGAATCTGACATTCATGAAAAGGAGAGGCTAATAAAATTAATCAGATCCACCCTTGTATAAAATTGTGCAATCTGTCACACATCCAAATACAAAAAAAACCCTCAAAACATAGACACACAGTCCTGCAGGGCTTTCCTCGATGAAGTCTTATTTCCCTAAAGACAACCCTAGAATACCAGTTCATGTTATTTCACAAAAGCAATATGTACAATCCTTCACATCTGGAGTACTCTGGAGCAGAAACTTAAATGTGACAAGTTATGTGGTGCTTGCTGTAGTAACAAATGTCTGCTAGGGATTTATAGGGGAAAATTTAGCTTTGGCAAGAGTGATAAAAATGTACTAACATACTAATACTTCTCCATCTCAATCATTCATCTTTCTGTGGGTAGATAGGGACCAACAAACCTATCTGCTGGTGATCTAAACCAAAGCATAAGCCCAGAGGTGAAACCCAGTGTACCAATAAATAATTTTTCCTATCCTGAATTCACAGGTTGCAGAATAAAGGAATTAAAGCTACCATTCCTTTTGGTTTGTTCATAGTGTTCCTGTATGAAAGCAATGGCTATGAGCAGCTGTAGCATGCCAGTTCAAACACAAGGAATTTGACCCTTCAGTTATTAAGAGAAAATAAAACCAGTCACTAGAAGAGAAGATGATTATTCTACCATATTTTACTGTCCTCTCAAATGTCTTGATTTTGTTTGATTTTTCCCCAGGAAGTGCCAGAAAGAGCTGGCTGTCAACAACTTTCAGGTTTCTTTTACAAAGTTATAGATTTTCCAAGACTGTGCACCAAACCAGAATTTGTGATGATTTACACCCACTCATGCTGTATGTGCAGATGGAAATCTAAACAATGAAATGAGGCCCATATATATCCTTCCTTTTGTGATCTGCACTGCGGTGCTTTATACAGAACACCCAACAGTATGAGTTGTTTTGTATTGAGTGCTCTCTACAGATTTTTGTAATCTAAAGATTACAAAAATGTTACCGTTCACCTCAAAACAAAGAAACAAACAAAAAAATAAGAAAGCTGAAGACCCACCAAAACCAAACATCCCCCCCCCCCAAAAAAAAAAACAAAAGCCAAACACGCAAAAAAACCTAGTTCCTGACAGTAATAGCCACAGGAATGTTTCTATCCATTTTCTGAAGACCAAGGAGTTTTCCCATGTACTTCACTGACACAAAGTTTTATTTCTAAACTGTGAGATTTGTGTGAGTTTTGGGCAAGAGAGAAACTCTACCCTATTTCCTTCTTGCCCAGATTACATATCGATATAGCCCTTTTTACCTATGGTTCCCAAAAAAAGCAAAGAAAGTCTATCTTTGCATAGATGCACCAGATTTTATCACTTGAAGAGCGGAGAGGCAGAGCTGAAAGTTTCCCTTCAGAAACTTCTTGGCTCTGGTTTTCATCAATTATCAGTCAATTGATACTCAAAATGACCCACGTTGTTAGGCTTTTCCTTCATGTGATGAATGAATGCTGCTAAAGAAGTTAAACTGAGAGTTCACATAGATAAGCCATCAAATCTAGCTATAAATCTAAGTGGATGAGAGCTTCTTAGCCAGCTAAATGGAGTCACTCAGCACACAACTGCATAAAAGACTCAAATTTTCCCCCAAAACTTACTGTTTCTGGATTTCTTGGAAAGAACCAAGAAATTCTTGTGTTTACTATATTTCATCCTTCCCAGGTGTCCTGTCACTTCATTACCAGTACTTGGCAATATCACCATCAATACCAATATTAATGTCGCCATTAGAATGGCACTTCAAACACACTAATTTTAGATAACATTTCTGTCTACAAAATAATAAGAAGGATATGTATCATATATATACACCTTATGACATGCAGAATACAAGAATTAGAACTGATCTCACTGTTTGTGTTTTTTGGTGAATAGAAATAATTTACAATATTATTATATTGCTAGGAAATAGTAAAACAAAAAAATCAGATTAATTATTTGAATTCCTATTAATGATTTGACTAATGCCTAAGTTTGTCTTGGAAACAAAAGAGAGGTTAAAATCTTAATGCGATATCATAATGAAGTCTTATATTAATTAGAATTATTGTGATGAGTTGAGTATATTCTATTAAAAATTACCATTACAACTAAAGTGAGTCAAACTTGTAATTCTGATCAAAAGTGATGTGTAGCTCTGTGTGATTTGGGTTGTAAAGAACCCACTTTCAGACTTCACGGTATTCAACAAAAAAGGTTACAATTCTGATATTTCTCTTCTATCTTCAAACCATATAATCTTTTAAATTGTATAATCAGCAAGCCATTGTCATTAAGGTATACATGATCTTAATCTATTCTTGCCTCTAGCGCATTGCATGATACATACCCGGCATGCACACCCAGTGTAAGGTTTGTCTCTTAGCAGAGGCTGTAGCCAGCCTTGCACCATCCATTTCAGATTGTCATAGTATTGAGAGATCTCAGGGCCAGCACTGGCTACTCTGACAAGGATAACAAAAAATGTAAGCTATAAAAAACGCACGTCCTGAAAATCTCCATATTCATGTTTGGACTTCTGACCATTATTATATCACATAGGCTATACATTGATGTTCTTCACCTGCCCCTGGTCAAGAGTGAAAGCCTAAATGTTCAGAGAGAAATGACGATGTCTAAGTACTCACTGTTTCCCTATCTTAAATATATTTCATGCTTTTGTAAGCTGGTTGGGTCAGAAAAAAAAAAAAAAAGATAAATCCACAGTGTACCTTGAACTATTAGGATGTGCACCAAATTATTTGACAGCACCAAAAGCTTCACTTTCTTCGAAAAGTGATGGTCTAACTATAAAGCCCATACACAAGTAAAGTTTCTCAGATTTTTCTGGGTAAAATTCCTCCTCTCTTTTTCTTTCCTTTCATTTGTGCTTCCAAACACCCACTCAATACCAAAGAAATTTGTCCATGTGAGGAGTGGTGCCAGGAAGATTCAGTCTCTGCAGCTACACTGCAAGAGGCACCACAGCCCCACTGCACCTCCTGTGCTGGAGAGGGGTGAGAATCTCAGAGAAACCATCTCCTTTTTCAAAGAACAGACTGCTATGCACATTTTTCATTATTATTATTTTTGCAGCCCTGCTCCATCCATCATAATGATGTAACACAACATAAAGCAATTTTAAGTCATATTATTGTTTTGTGTGTGCTCAAAGTACTTTTGACTTTGAATGCTTCCTTTAACGAGGATTGTGTTGGATTTTTTTCCATAGCTATTTCTTTGTGTCTGACAGACTGCTGTTAATCACATACGTAACAGTATTCTGAACTAAAACAAATTTATTCAGTTTTAAAAACTGTTATGCTCCCCTCCCTTGTCCCTGTGCCTGTTACCACAAGTAAATTTCACAAGTTCGTTTTTTGAAGGGTTGTTTGGTGGTTGGTTGTTTTTTTTTTCCTCTAAACACATCTTTCCAAAGCTGTCATTATAAAACAGAAAGGTGTTTTCACCATGTTTTCATTATTTGCTGACATTATCTACTTACATTGAAAAGAACTTACAGAACCAGAAATTAGTATAAAAATGTATATAGCAATAATACACATAGAATGTAACTGGTAATGTCTCCGTGATACCTAGTCATGTGAGAAGCTTTTCTATTTTGTGAATTTAGACCTTAAATTAGGACCTAATCTAACCAAAAAAAAAAAAAAATCAATAACACTCTGATTTATAAACTATGGATTTCTTAAAAGTTTCAGTACTCTATACACCTCAGCTTGCTCAAATGAAGCAACCTCAAAAGATTCCACAGGTTTGCTTCTTGTTGAAGGTCTTTAGTGCAAAAGGTTAACATAAAGACCTCATGGAGAAGCAAGGCAGAGGTCCCACCACTCTCAACCACATGTAAGTTGCAGGGACAATTTTTGGGTTTCACATTTGAGGGGATTTTAATATGTAATACTGGATGAGAAGGTACAGGAAGTATGTAATTTCTTTTCACAAGAACCAAAATTTACTAAAAGTCAAATTTTCCAGCAGTAGTTAGACATCTAGAAAATGCAACCCGTTATTAGCTGTACTGAAATATACAGAATTATCTCTTATACCCCTTTACTCTCTGCTCTTACAGCAGGAGATGGGAACAAGTAGACATCAGCAGGCAGCACACAGACATCAGCTGTCTGCTCTAAAACAGGTCAGCAAGACAGGGTTATTGATCAGATGAACATCACGAAAGTTAATGGAGGTATTTTTCAACTATCTTTATCCTTCCTTTCTTTACAGTGCTGGGCATGAGCAGTATGGGGCTAAAATCTGCATGATGAGAGCAGTGAGGTCCACCTCATGAGGATTTTGCACTGAACATTTTCACTCAGTCACAAACCTATGCCTCATGAAGCTCCCCGTAGATATTCGGTAGGTTCATTTAAACAAAAATTTATAAGAGGATAAGAATTTGCCTCGGGTTTTTGCCTTTTTTTTTTTTTTTAAATCCAGCATGATGTAAAGGTATTATTGATCAAATTTGTCTTTTTTTTTTGTATATATGTTAGGTTTCGGTAGAGGATTCCCGTAAATTGAAAATTGATGGTAATTCTAATTTGCATTCTGAAAACATGTAATTAAATACACATTGCACAATGTGAAAAGCAACGACACTGGAGGAAAAGCAGGAGAGGGCAACATGTTTACCACCATATGAATCCGATGAACCAGTTAAACACTGAATTTTTGAGAGGCAGATCGTCATTTCCTCAGCCTTACAATAATAAAAAGTTTCCTTTAATACAACTAAAGGGCTGAGGGGAGCCAGAGAAGGCTGCATATATCTTGTATAAAAGCTCTCTCACAAAAGTTCCTTCTTTTAGGGATACAACTTCCAGTACAAACTGGAAGCAAAGTAGCACACAAGTGCAGTAGTATGAAAGCATATTTTCTTCTAGGAAGTACCTGTTTCATTGCAATTTATGGTTCACAGTAGAGCAATATTCAATAGTAATAGTATTACTACAGTTTGTGATTACATTAAAGAATAGTGTTATATTTGAGGAGATTGTTTCCCACAAGCCCTTGGCAAAGAGTTTTCTTTCATCTTTTCCACTTGGAAAGGACCAATTCCTTTCCCCTAGTACCATTACAGAGTGCAGGCCTATTAGTTACATTGTCTCCCAGCACTCTAAATTTCTATAAAGAAACAAACTTGACTAATTTGCTTTTCTAGTGCTCTACTATCAAACATCACCATGATTTGCAAACAGCAATAATGATGTAACACACTCTGCATTTCAAACCAGAAAGCTCAAATATAATGTTTTTCCTTTAAAAAAGAACTTTAAAAGCATGTCTGTAGATTATCTTTTATCTAACAAAAAGCCATACATCATCGAAAATTCTGTCCATTCTCAGTCTTTAAAATTTCTTGAAACATCAGTAGCAGGGGTATTATCCCATGTACTGTGCCAAACAGAAGCAGTTCTATTTCACCCACCTATGTTCTTTCTTTAGTTTAATTGAATAGTTTAATTGAAGTGTTTTCATTTCCTGCACTAAAATGGTGTTCAACATCCCAGTTCAGGCTTATCCACCTTCTTTCAATCGGCAGTGTGTTTCTGTGGAAATGTAAACCACTCCATTATATGTATAAAATAATTTGTGATCTCAGGTGCTAGAAGACACTGATTAAAAGCATTATTTAGCCTCAATTTAATACAGTGGGCAGGATCATGGTCTGGGCTTTATGGCTTGCTGATGCTCCCAGTGACTCCAGCGAATGAGCCTACTCAAGATTAGAGCTATAAAGAAACCTTCAACTCTTCACTTATTTAATATTCAAATAAATCAAACAGATATGGAAAATATTGAAAAGGTTTGTGCAGACAAGCAGGAGAGCTAGAATTAGCCAGTCTTTGTCTACCAAATACATTAGGAAGTTTCTTTACATCTAATATTAGAAAGCAGAATTGGACCTCCAGGTACTTGTCTCCAGAACTTCACTGAGCAGGAATGAATGTGGCTCCACATGACATGACACAAGAGTACATATGTTGTGCCAGGCTATCACTAAGCTTCAGATGGGTTATCAGAGACGATGCCAGAGGCTAGAAGCTGCCGAGAGCAATGAGGTTTGCCTGTAGAAGGAGGGAAGTTACTCCAATCAAGCATACCCTACTATGTTACCACGATTTTGAAAAGGCCTCTTCAGTGTTGCAGGGGCTTTGGGATGATGGGCCGGGGGCAGATACAATAGCTCATTAACTATTTCTCTCCAGTGTATACCAAAAAAGAGTTTCTAATTGAAAATTATCCCAACTACAGAGAAAATGATCTGAAAATAACTCTTACTCTTTTACTAACTCCNCCCCCATTTCTTCAAATTTCTTGGCTTTAAGACTTTCCACACTCCTCTCTCTGCTTCCCCCTCTCCCACCTCTCACCTCCTCCCTCTCCAATCTGTCTTCCCCGCCTCCCTTGGCAGGCTCTTTAGCTTTAATTCAATAGTTAAAAGGCTGAATCAAAACTTGTATAATCAGCTTGAACCAACTTTTATTCCATGTCAGGAAAGGAGAAGAGGCTAAGAACAGCCCAGATGTGATTTTGCATCCATGGGAGTGAGCACAGTGTCCTGCCAGCATTTCCCACCTCACATGGATATATTATTTGCCAGGTGTTAAATATTACCTGCGTAGTCAAGAGCAGCAGTGGGGTATCTGAGTGACAGGGATGAAGAACCACAGGGCTGCTCCTCAGGCCCTTCTCATCTGAGACATTTCATCAATGCTGTCATCTAAAACCCAAAACCTCGAGGCTGCTTCAGCTTTAGTGGAAGACAAATTTCAGGGAGAAAAAAACAGAATAAGGTAAGGAAACTGGACAGAGTAAGGAATGATAGAAGTCTGAAAAAGTGGAGAAAGTTGTCCAGTTTCATTCTTTGTATCCAAAGCAGTTCAGTTTCAGCTGAAATAAGTGCAGAACATGAAGATAACCACTGTGACAAGTCTACCATGCAAGTGAGAGCAGAAAATACCTCGATTCGCCTGAGAAAAATTCTGATATGTCCTATGACTGCTGAAACTAATTGTAAAGAATGAGCACAAGTCAGGAAGAAAATCCCTCAGTGCTAGGAGACAGTATTAATACAAAATCAAGTATAAACACACTGTGGGCCAGCTTCAACACCCTGAATAATTCATATTATGCTGAGACCAGAAGCAGAGTCTCTATAACCCTGGTAACCCCAATGCCTGAGGCAGTGGCTGGCTGGTTATAAGATGATCACAACCTGATATTGACCAGGACTCAAGTAATTGGGTGTAATGAGGTTCAGGTGTCAGGATAATGCCAAGAGGAATCAGCAAGTCATGGGAGAGCAGTCTGAAACTACTGGAAACGTATTAGATACCATTGCAGTTGATTTTATGTCCTTACTATAAACCAATACGAAAACTGGGAGGAAGCTCTTTATTCTGCTAGTGGCTCTGCACTGGAATAGATTGCCCAGAGAGGTTGTGGAGTCTCCGTCAGTGGAGATATTTAAGAACTGTCTTGGACAAAATTTGGTGCCATGTGCTCTAAGATGACCCTTCTTGACTCAGGGAGGTTGGATCAGATGGCTAGCTGTAGTCCTTTCCAACTTGAACCGTTCTGTGATTCTGTGATTCAGAAGATCTTGGGTAGAAAAAGGGAGAAACAAGTTTTACTTACTTGGGAGATTTGCGTTGGCTTTCGCTTAAAAATTAGAAAAGGAAATAAATCAAGCTTCATTGTACAACTAATAAAAGGAACAAAACTGCTACACATAGATTTTTCACCATGCCATGGAGACAAGAATCAGGCTGATTTTTTCTCAAAGGCCAGCTTTGCATCATTTGAGTTTCATGTAACCAAAAAAAAATAAGTAAGTTACCTATTATCTGTCTTGGAGCCTAGGTACTGGTTCTCTTTAAACTATTTTCTTTAAGGTAAATGGTAAAATTACAAATACAGATTATGAATTTATTCTGGCTGATCTTGGTTTTGTTTTGGTTTGGTTTTTTTTCCCTGGCAATTCAAGGGTTTAAAAATAAATCAGCCATACTGCATTGCTTGAGAAAAAAACCTTAGATCTCAGATACAACTTCTAACGGGATTTTTTTTTTTTAATTAATTAATCCTAGGATTTTAAAGCATACAAAACATATTGAGAGTGCACACATATCTTCATATGCACTGAAGCCTGACACTTGTACAAAGGCTAAATTTTAGCTGTAAGTGAGGCTACGAAGACCTTCTCTCCTCTGGGAAATGGGGTACACACCACAGCAGCAGTGCCACACATCCCCCAGATCCTCACCACACACAGCCACGTGTGTTTTGCATCCAAAATATTCAAAGTACACTTACTTTACAAAGCAGATTCAAGATTTTACCAAGTTACAGTGTCACAACTATTGCATATTTAGACTTTTCCTTTCTTTTTCTTTGGATTCTTCTATTAATCCATCCTTGCTGTATGTAGTGACAATATGCAAAACAAACCCATTATTTCTTTGTGATCTAGGGGGAAAATAAAACTACAGCAATCAGAAAACACTTACAATTACATTAGTCATCATTACCCAAAGAATAGTACTATTTTTTTTGAGGCAGATGTTTAAGACATCATTTCCAACCACTTTTTCCGGATTTCTTCTTAAAACATAGGAAAACTCCCAAAGTTTTCTGTCGTTTTGTTAATTACTTATTGACAACTTAAAAAAAAAACAAAAAACAAAAAACAAAAAACAAAAAAAAAAAAAAAAAAATTAAAGCAAATCTTTAACTACATCCTGTTATTACAAGGATTTTTTGTATTACAAAGAAAAAGCCAAAAGTTACATTCATTTCATTTTCTTCTCCTATGATTTCAGTTCTCCTTGTGCATACACATCCACCCTACAAACAGTGAGTGCATATGGGACATTGGAATTCGTATTAGCTCAGTGTGGAAGCTTTGATATGTGATACTTTGCAGAGCTGCCAGCAGAGTGACAGTGTCCTTACCGTAACACAAGGACTATTCTTCATCTATTCAGCTCACTTCCAATAGTCTTATATCAGTGTCACAAGGAAGATTGTGCATCCCAAAAGAAGGACTTACACCCCTGAGGGATAGTTCTCTCCCCCAGAGGCATGAATGCCAGTTTTGAAGGTTTTTAGAATTTTTATCAGATGAAAATAAGGGTTAAATGCAATCCAATGAAGAGAAGGGAAAACAAACAAGCCAAAATAAAATGAGAAGATAAGCTGGAATTCATGTTCCTCCTACATTGTTTCCAAAGGGGAGAACTTGATTTTTGTAGCATGGCATTTTTTCCACCAGCAAAGCTGGGACTTCCTCTCTGAACATATAAAGAATATTGCACTTTGAATTCAAATGTACAGATTGCAGCAGTTAAACAGTATCTGCCTTCTCCTGAAAAATTTATTGCAATGTACTGTTCTGTGAGATAGATTTATTGCATTAAAAACTATAAATGGTGCTACATATGGACACCAGAAGACCATGACAAATACCTCAGAAGGTAACACATCCCCGAGAACCTGTGTCTCCATTCTGGTACCAGCGCCCATGGCAAGTGTAATTTTCCTGTGAGTGGGTTTGCAGATCCAAGGAGAGAAGGTGCCACATAATACGCCAAACATATTCTTGCTGAGGTTACAGGACCACAGTGCTATGTGCTGTAGAAAAAGAATAGCCATCTGGAAGATTTGCAGCAGAGAGAGACCAAATAGGGTGGAGAAGTAACTTCCTGTAGCGATATAGCAATATAGCGGTAGAGACAAGAACAAAGCAAAGGTCCTCAGCCCTAGTCTAGCAGTTCCTCCTCCCCACTCCATTCCCCATCACGGTATTACTGTACTTTTAGGAACTAATTTTTAAGGCTGTATTACCTGTAAGTGTGGGAACATTTTGTGTGGAGGAGTGCTGCTAAAAGGCTATTTAAAAGAACAAAAATACCATATGCTTCCCGGATTAATTTTGAAGCCTCATTAAGGTCAACATAAAAGACTCAGCTACACTAGTGATTTGGCATGTACTTTCATTTGATCAGAGAGGGATGGTATTTTTATAAACAAAGTTGCTAATTTAACCCAGTCCTGAATAAACTTGTGAGTAAATATCCTGAACTGCAATATTGCTGTACCTTGGGAGAAGAAATGCCAAGTAGATGCTGAGTTTACTAATACTGAATAATGACGGCACTTCATTTATGAATACAACAGAGAATAAAGAAAATTCATATTATCTAGCAACTTCTAAGCAGTTTCCTGCCAAATTAGCACCCAGGTCTACAAACTGGCAATTCAAAACTGACACAGAGGTTGTGTCAGAAAGGGTGAGTAGTGTTGCACCTGTTAATAGCAAATTATATATTAAATAAGGTTAACCTTCAAATACTACTATTTTATCCTTACTACTAGTTATAAAATACCTATGAGAAGCAAAGTCTGGAAACTTACCCTGAAATATTCCAGTGATACCAAACCTAGTCCCAATATCCATGAATATTTTTTTTAAAAAGTAATAGATTTGCTACATCCATATAAAATCTAAATGCATGATTTTACCTCAGTATTGGTTCTGTAAACAGAATAATATTGATACTAGTGAACATATATAAACTTTTTCAGACTGAAAAAAGAAAAATGTTTACTTTCATATTGCCAGCCAATGACCTAAGATTCCGTTCTGAAAACTCTGACATCTATTTTCATGTTAACAAAGCATTTTTTTATTTCAGTGATGTATCAATGGAAAAAAAAGTAAGAAAAATCATAATTTCTAATCTGACAGAGTACCCTATCTTGCATAACCTTACCCTGAAACTAATAGCACTCATTATTTGAAGAACAACATCTGCAGAAATTTCATTTAATCCTACAGATCATAGAGTCTTATTTGATGCAAAGAAAGAAGTAAGAAAAGTCATTTGATCAAACCAAAAGTACTTGTTTCTCTTTAAATCTGTTCATTGAAAACTTGTATTCATATTTTGATTTTTAATAGGCAATTGAATCCAACCAATCTTAGTTTTAAATCATCTCTAAAATGCATATTTTCAAGGCAATAATTACAATAGCAAAGGATAAAAGCTGGCAGGTAACATAAATACATTTGATATTAGGGGAAAGAAGCAAACTGACAATAGTAAGTACAGCTCTTCAGCATTTCCAACTTTCAAGTTTATACCTCTATTTACTTTTTTTTAATTAACATCTTTCCTTCAAAAAGGTAAAAAATATCCAAAAATCCAAACAAATCCATCTTTTCAGTCCTAAAACAGACTTTACTTTCAGTCTAAAGAACTTTGAGTGACAAAAATCTCTGACTTTAAAAAAACCAGTCAGTAACAAATGTCAAACTTACCCAAGGGACATTTTGATTTCTTACATCATTTATAAGACCACCCTCTTTACTTCTAATTTTTTCTGCATTTTTCCCTATCTAATTACTTCAACTAATGTTAATCTGGGATAATTCCATTTGCTGCCAGAATCTGTACCCACATGTCAAAGCTATGCTACTTTAGTCACAGAAGAATAATTATTTCCCTTTAAGAAGTTTAGGTGAAAATCATTGTGTAGGTGAATTTCACTTAAACCCAAGAAGGAGATCTGAATATTATCAGGTCCTCAGGAAAATACCTCAACATACCTATTCCATTGACTACCTGCTCTGATCTATTAGGTCCCTCTAAAATCTCCTAAGATGCAATTCAGAGTGTATTAAGAGACCTGCTTTGGAGGACCTCTCAACCATTAGGAAAAATATAAGGCTGATTTTAAAACATCTGAATACAACAATGTCAAGTCAGTAAGTGTCGGCGATGTAGTTTGCTAATAGGAATGTAATAGCAGTAGGATCTGTGGCAGGTCAATCATTCCATGCCAACAAAAGCCCAATTCTCCCTCAGCACACCTGGTACTTGTGTCAAATTTCCCACCTAAAAGTCTTTGATGAAAGATGCTGCCTGGAAAGACCACAGTATCTTTTCTAGTATTTCTCTTTTCTGCTATCCCAGTCCTAGTAAACAGTTAAAATCTTTTGCAGTTTAAATGCTTACTTTTTTTTCTACTCCTTGGACACGGGGAAAATTTGTCACCCTTCTCACTGCAAAACTGATGTCTTTACTACGCTTTGCTACCATAACCTCGTTCAAAGCCCAAATCACTCGATCCTTTCCAGTGGATCGTATTTTCGAGATCGCCAATCACTGTCTCACAAACAACCACACTAAAAGCCATGAATCCAGATCTTCATGGAGAAAGGCACAAATAATTAGACTTTTCTTCAACTATAATGTCATCAGACATAATAGAATGTTTTCTTCCTCTCTTATAGACAAGTTTTGTTTCAGTATAGATTTGCAATTTTTGTTCTTTTTTTTCTTTTTTTCCATAACAGGATAATGCAGTCAGTTCATTCCAGCTGCAAATGACCCCACAGTCCTGTGTCATCCAGACAGAAGGCATGTACAGATATGTAGTCTTGCCCAAATACAGGTGTTTACACTTGTTCTTGCTGCATTGCATCAACAGTAGTCTTGGCATCATCACAAATTTGGCAAGACTCTCTGTTTCTGAATTCCAGCCTGCAGGACTTCTTCAACCTCCCATGCTATGCATAAAGCTAAAAAGACCACAATGCATGGTCATCCAGGATTTCAGAGTTTCCATTAATAACAGATCAAGAATGATCCTTATGGAAACTTGTTTTGACAGAAATCCTTGGAAACACTTTTGAGTGTTATTTTGCAAACAGATTTTTGCTTTTGTGCTTTGATTTAGATCAATTTTAAGGAACCATCAAAAGCCTTACTATGTTAATGATATACATCTATGACAAATAACATGACTCTAAGTGCCATTCCTCTAACCAAATAAATGTCTACCTTGTAACGGGATAGGCAGTCAGGGAGAAAAATACCTGATTCACAACTATTTGTTAAATTAGCAATCTGAAATTAAATTATTTTTTCTTGTAAAACTGAAGAAGAACAAATTTTAAGAAGAAAAAGTTATTTCCAATAATTTGTACACTTTTTGCACCATTACTGTGTTCTCTGCAATTTTGAGGAACCAGAAAAGTGCTGATGACATCATCACAAGAAGGGATATGCAAAAGAAACACTCAAAATGTATATGAAAATGTACAGAACAGATCTAAAAAGGGCATGAGGGTTTCTAATTGAGCATGTTCCAACAAATGTAGAACAAGCTCATGGTAATGGGAGGTTGGCAGGAGGGAGAAGAGGTGAACAAACAATTTAAAGGCCATACATCAAAGAAAAGCAGAACACACTACCACAACATTAACAGCCAATGCCTCACAGGAACGTTTATTTTTCTGTATGTACCTAAGATAAAGAATAAATACACGGAGAACAGAACAATAATCATGTCAATGCTAAAAACAAAAAGAAAAAAGAGCAAAAGCACAACATAGCTTGCAATAGTCTGAGGACCCGATCAGTCAGTAGAGTAGCAAAAGCAAAATAAATTCATAAGCAAAAATTTGCTAAAAGTGCAAACAAAAAAAAAATTATATTCAAAACACAATTAACACACTTTTGGGTATTGCTTTCAAATTCCTTTTTTGATGAAAAGTAAGCGAATATGAGGCAAAGACTAATTACCTGTTCTTTTGAGGCAAATCCCAAAGCCATTATGAGGCCTTGTTGAATTTAATCTTCATCAGCCTTTAAAAAAGTGGATATATTGTTTCCCATCCACATACCTGCCCATCAGTACAGGAAATCACTGGGCACACTCAGCCATTATGTACATATAGGATCACCTATAGTAACAGATATGGGGGCTGTTCAGGAGGCTCTCTGAATAAAAGGCAGGCACAGTCTTGTGTGTTGTTGTTACATTTTGACTGTAACAGCAGAGCTTCATCGCTGAACAACAAGAGTCTCATCAACTTTTTTTCCAGGAACCCAGAGTTTTCCCCTTCCATCCTCTGCTTAATGTAAACCATATTACTTTAATCCCAGCATGGATCTTAATATTCCTTTGGACCTTAACCTGTAATTTTTACAAGAAAGTCTTTGCAGTTCTCTGGAGTTATATAAATAATTGACAGCAATTAACTACTGCTACACCTGCCCAAAAAGTGAAGACAGTGATCTATCACCAGAAATGGAAAATTACTGAAGGCTATACTTTAGCCAAGCTTTCCAAAAGGATGTGTTCTGTATTCCTTTCTGTTGGTTGTTTTTGTTGTTGTTGTTGTTGTTGTTGTTATTTTGTTTTGTGAAATATATATATTAAATGGTACTTTCTGCAGTAAAAAAAATTCATCAATTGTCAGAGATTTTCAGAGGTACAAGCAGCAGTTAGAGTGCCATTATCAATATATCGTTTATAATCCCTGCTTTTAACAATCACAATAGTTCAGAGTTTGGAATGATGCTTCTTCTTTTAGGTCATAGGTTCGACTTAATAATCTCAAAGGTCTTTTTCAACCTAGTTAATCCTGTGATTCTGTGATTCTTATTTTACTTATGAGGAACGCCAAGTCTAAAGACACCACTGCTTCTCACATTCCTTCTCACAACTCCATTCTAGGCATGGGCATTTTTTGAACAGGTGACCAAGTGCAGCCTCTTACCAGTAAGAACTCTTCGTCTATGTTTTCATAGCCTAATGCAAGGAGATGCTATCTACAATTTTCTCTTGCCACAACATGGTGCAAGTAATACTTAGTTAGAACAAGAACTGAGTTGTGGTTAGGAAAAATAATTCAACACTCTGTGCTGAGAGAATAAACCAACATCTATAGGTGGTCAAAATTCCAATTTCCGGAGTCTCTTGACTTTTTTGTCAACTCCTGATCAGACAGAACTTAGAAGCACAGGTATGGCTGGCTTGCCATTCAGGGCAACTGAAGCTTGTGATTGAAGAATTTCAAGTTTTCTCAGTAACTTAGATCCAAAAATGTGTGTTCTCACCACAAATAGAACAGAAGAAAAATATGAGACTCTCCTGAACTATTTTCCATACGTTAATTTTGAGAAATGCTTGCAATACTGAAGTACTAAAGACTAACAAAAGATAGACACAAAGTTATTTTAATTGCTAGGAATGAAGAAAAAAACCCTTTGATTTCTTTGAGGGTTGGGTGGTGTTTTTTCTTTTTTTTTCTTAAGTAAAATTTCTGCGTTGGTGTAAGGCAGATTTTCCAGGCTTCAACAAACCAGATGGCCATCCAAAAATGCGATATGAAATTTTTATAGGAAGCTAAGAGCTGAACCCATCTAAGGGAGAGATTTTTCAGAGATTCCAAACTTTTAAAAATAAATATTGCTGCAAGATCTTATGTATCTACATTTGAACTGCAATGAGTCAATAAATAACCACAGTGATAATTACCTAAATTCTATATTTAGAAGGAACAGAACACATGCAATAAACAATAGCACATTGTGATATTAATGAAGCACTTGCTTCCTCTAAATGTAGAAATTCAGCAATTATCACCAGAATTGGCATGTATAAAGGTGCTGGTGACAATTTTAAAAAGGCATATTGCTTATATGATAGACCAGAATGCATGCTTTGGACCCAGTGCATTCTGTTATGAAGGATTCAGTGACACAGTCCCACACTGAGCCAAGCTTATGCTCAGCACAGCATTGGCTCTGGTGGAGAGGAAGAGGTGATTGCAAGCCTTCCTTCTGCTTGCCCCAACTTTGAGTTGGCTAGAGGCCAACTCAGCCATCAGCACAAATTAGAACTGCTATAAAGATGTTCTACTTTACACCAGCAGGTTTGGACCCCTGAGGAGAGCACCACTCAGGCATTAGAGCATGTATTGAACTACAGACCTTTCCCATCAAACCTCTGTCAGACTCCTTCCCTGCTAAAAGGTGTCTCCGTGATGCTCTCAGGCATTTCTCCCACACATTTAAAGCCTGTCAGAAAAGAAGGCAGGGCTGGGCTCACCACGCTGAAACATCTCTCAGTCACGGTATTTGACTTCCTGAGCTTTAGGGTCACTCTTAGTAATTCTGCTTTGTGGCCAAAGATTTGGCCTGAAGATTTGCTGTCAAAGAAATACTTCCAGGCAGCTTGCTTTTTCAGACCTGCATCCCTGGCCCCATCTCTGTGCACACAGAGACAAGCTGCTCTGATGCCTGCACACCACACTGTGACTCTCCAACCAGCCTTTTTGTCCTTTACTCTATCCATCTTTTTTTCCTGGGTGAAAAATATTCTGCTTCAGTTTTTTCTTAGACTTCTTCATGCAGTCTGGTTTCCTACGACCCTATTGTCATTTCCTCACAGAAAGAAAATAAAGTTAGCAGAACATAGGAAAATGATCTTTTACCACCTGGCTGACTGCAGGGTTTGAGTTTTGGCTTTCCACCCTATAACGTGCCAAGACAAGACAGACACAGGGCAGAGATACAAGTCAGTGGATGAAGTCTTCTCTAATTCTCTAAAAAGAAAAAACAGCGATGAAGTCTTCATGCTCATACCTCTCCTTCACATTATACTTGCTGTGCAGAAAGCACTGCTGAACTGCTAGGAAAATTTGCTTTTCTGGGCCAAGGAATCTGCAGCACAGACTGCAGTGATCAGAAAGCTCACCGTGCGTTTAGGAATTTGGCATAGGTTACATAAGAAAACTAATTACTGAAAGGGAAGAGTAGCCATGCTTCCAAATCACAGAATTCAGTTGTTTGGTTCATTCACCAGCATTCTGAAAGTGTATATTCTGCAATGCCGGTGTAAGTAGTTACTGTGACTCCGCTCCTCTCAGTGCTTTGTGGAAGATGAACTCCCCCAGCATTCTTGCTGGAGCTTTGCACACCCTCTGCACTCACCCAGATGTGTGAAATGACTGCATATGGTCCTGAGGGAGAGTGTCAGAAGTCGGTCATGCTCCTTCACACTCCATCTCTACCTCAGGAAGTATCTCCAGAAGTTGACTCATGTTGCTGCAGGGACGTATTCACAGGCAGATGCTCCCAGTCTCAGGGAAATGACAACTATCACACCTTGCCAGGATGGGAAGACAATTGCAATATTTTGGAGAATTATGGCACTGAACATACACAAGATCACATGGAGAAGATAACACACAACGAAGAATTCATACACCAGCCATGTCAGAAAAGGAGAAGACTAAAAGGTCTGCAGCTCACACTTTCCTCTTCTGAGAGGTAGTGCTTCCAGAGGACACAGGGTGCAGAAAGCTCTCCATAAGAATCTACAGAGTGCTGTGGTTTTACCCCAGCCAGCAACCAAGTCCCACACAGCTGCTCGTTCACTCTTTCACTGGCGGGATCAGGGATAAAAATTGGAAGGGTAAAAGCCAGAAAACTCACAGGTTGAGATAAAGACCATTCAATAGGGAAAGCAAAACCCACACACACAAATAAAGTAAAACCAGGAATTAATTCACTGCTTCCAAGGGGAAGGCAGATGTTCAGCCATTTCCAGGAGAGCAGGACCCCATTACATGTAATGGTTACTTGGGAAGACAAACATCATCACTCCAAACATTCCCTCCAGTTCTTTCTTCCTAGCCTCACTTTATATACTGAGCATGGTGTCACATGGTCTGGAACCACCTTTGGTCAGCTGGGATCACCTGTCCCAGCCATGTCTCACTCCAGCCTCCCAGGCACTCCCAACCTCCTTATTAGAGTGGCAAGTGTATGAGAAGCAGAAAAGGCCTTGACTCTGTGGAAGGCATGTTCAGCAGTAACAAAAACGTCTCTATATTATCAACCCCGTGTTCAACACAAATCCAAAACACAACTCCCATACCAGCCACTGTGAAGAAATTAGCCCTACCCCAGGTGAAACCAGTACAACAGGCAGCCCAACCAGTTTTTTAAGAATAATTACACTTTTCTACAGAAACTTGCAGGGATGATAGCATGCATGATTACATTCATATCACTGAGACTCTAGATATAAGAAGGTATATACTAAAGGTCTGTTGACATAAACTGTTTATAACTGATCCCACAGAATTAGAGCTCAGAAGTTTGCAAGCTCAGTAACCTGACTCATTTGGCAGTTGTGCTGACTCTTACATCTCTACTACCACTGTACAATGTCCCCCTCCACAAATCGCCAAAGACACAATGGTGAAAAAATTGCCACAACAATCACAAAATCATTAAGAATGGAAAAAAGTTCCAAAATTATCAAGTCCAAGCTTCAACTGAATACCACCACGCCCACTAAACCTTATTATAAAGTGTCACATCTATTCACCAGGGATGGTGACTCTACCTCTGAAGAACCTGTTTAAATGCTGAGCACCCTTTCAGTGAAGAAATTTTTCCTGATATCCAACTTTAACCACTTTCAGTGCGACTTGTCCTATCACTTGCTGTCTCAGCAAAAGAGACTCTGAACCTCAACTTGCCACAACCTCCTTTAAGGTAGTTATATAGAGCAATAAGGTCTCCTCTGAGCCTTCTTTTCTCCAGGTTAAAAAACTCTGTGCACAGGAGCAGGACAGACAATACCTCTCAGCCACCTAACCACCGGATGTCTTTCTGACTTGGAAAAAGTAGTTGAAATTCACAAACACTGGGCTGGGAGTTCTTATCAAAGTAACCAGAAAGGGACCACTCCTCTAATGCTAGAATGAGTCTCTCCATCTGTTCTAAGTAAAACCTGCTTTCTCTCTTCCCATCAGTTATGTGAACTCTTGAAAGTCATGCACTGTGAGGCACCGTGGTCAAACAACCTAAAAAACACAGGAATTACTGTGTCTAAGACAACATATACGTCCTCTGTGCCTGTCTGTGCTGGGCTGTAATGATAAAATACCTGCTGCAGGGAAACATATCCCAAATGTGAGCATTTTTGGGGTTTACTGAATATGCACAGGGACCACTAAGCAAGTGTGCAATCCAACTGCTCCACTCTGCTCTTCTCAAGACACTCTTTGCTCACGCAAGCTCTTGTTGTGTTTTCCACTTAGCAGCCCGATGACTGTCTACAAAAACATGTAGTTATAAATGAGCACACCAACTGGTTCTCAATACGGAACAGTACAATCGTGTGGTGGAATGCACTGGGAAATTCCCTGTTCTGCATCTTTTGTTCCAAGGCTGCTAATGTATTTTCCATGAGAATTTCTTCTGTAATGGAAAAAAATATGTTTATGTTAGGCAAATAACTTATTTATTATTAGAATGAAAGGCAGAAAGGGAAGTTTAACAGAGTTTTAAACGGAGACATTCTGTAGGAAAAAATATTTTTAAAATGCAGAAATATGTTTCAACAATAGTCATATTTGATAAGAACTGACACTTCAAGGCCTCACAGTAAAAATCTTCTGAACTGCCATTCAGACTGGCTGAACCACTCTGCAGCATTGTTATGTGCATGTACAAAGTTGTAGAATCAAGTCTCTATTACTGGGTATGAGACTAAACCACTTTAAGGATTTTTTCAAAATCAAGCTCACTGTTCCTAAGAAGATGGAGCCAAAATTAAAATGGACACCACACCTCCTAACATGTTAGGCTTCATTTAGCGTGCAATCTGCCATGAGCTTCTGGATGTTGCCCCTCTGAGGTCATCTAGTTGATGGATGGACACAAAGATGAGGTACCTACCTCTGGAGGAAAGTCCTGAAGCAGCCCTCCAAGAATTGTCTAACTGTTGTTCAGCATCCCACCTCTGAAAAAGAAGCACAGAATGCTAGCAGAATAAAAAAAAGGGCTGTTGATGAAATAAAAGCAATAATTATGCGGCTGAAATGAAGCAGAGGAGGAGGGGATGAAATGGAGAGGAACACATGCATAAAAGGAGCAGTGCTCAGAACTAATTCTACAGCTAAAATACAACCATTCAATGTGTTTTTCAAAACAGCCCTCTTGTAACAGATAATCCACGACATTTGTTTCTTAATCCTCTCATCATGCCTAAGCAGCACCACAGCCTATTGACTGAATTGCTGCAACATTGACCATAATTACAATATCAACATCCTGCTACCTACAGCAGCCATAACCTCTGTAAAATAAAGTCCACACACATAACAACACGCACAGGAGAATTACATTTTAAATAGCAACAGCTCTGTAAACATGTTATGTGTTTGCACATAGCTTTTAAATATATCTTGTCTGCAAGGAGTGCATAACTGAGGGCTACAAAACATCTTTTAGCCTTTTCTCAGTATTTGTGATGCAGTTTTTTCCTCTGGCTATTTTCCTAAGGCACAATCTGTTTTTAGGCTATGCAAACAACAACAGTTTTGCCTTTTCATTCAGGGGAAGCAAGGCTTATCATGGCTGGAAAGGCACCTGAAGTGAGCACCATTGGGCCCATCTCTTCTGCAGTGGCGTTGTGGTATTGCTCCAGGGACAGCCAAATGAAACAATTGTGTCAATAAATACAGCCCTATGTACTGCTCATTCTGAATATGTGACTTAGGAGGGAAAATAAAAGGAGTGTACACTGCCCATAATTGATATTCTTGTGCTCAGTCTGCTGTACCCCAACCACACATCCTTCTGCAGCAATCTTGTATGTTGTAACTGTTTATCATGCAGATTCAACAAACATATACATAGCCAAATTCTTGTGCAAAACTTGATTTACAGTCACCAAATTCAGTTTTAATGAAAATTTTCCCAAAATATCAAGTGTGTTTTGGTTTTCCAAGAGCAGTTTCCAAGCGCAGAAAGAAGAAAAAACCAAAAACCTTACTCCTTTGGAATGTCACAAATACTATGTTTCCTCCAAAGTTGGGCATTAGAGCTTGCAGCATCAGCTTGCACTAATGTATGAAAAGGCTACCTGTATCTTTAGCACAGCCAGAGCCTTGGAAAAATCTCTTCATCTTTCCAGCTGCAGATCAGGCAGACAGGTTTTAAGGGCGAAAGGATGAGAGGTACAATTAAGAAGTCAATGGCTAATATCTCAAACTACCGTCTAGCAGAATGAATAACCTGCAAGACTAGAGAAGCTAGTTACTTGCCATTGCCTCAGGTCAAAAAAAAAATCACAAGGCATTTAAAATTTCAATTAAATAATGTAACAAATGCTGAACAGCAGCTCTTTGCTGCTGTGTTGCTGTGCTCATGGTCACACAGATATGGATAGTATATTGAGGGCCAATCAGGAACTCATTTTCTTGATAGTATATGGGCTTAAGAGCCTTCTTTCTCCTCAAGGAGTCAAAATATAGATGAAAGCTAAAGTTAATCAGAGCTTTTCCCCATCAAAGCCAGCTTATCCATAGCAAAAATCACATCTTTTCCTTCTAATAATATTTCTTATGAAGAGTGTCACTTTTTGGGGGGATGGAAGTAGGGAATGGAGAAGGAGGGGCATAGAAAAAAACCAAAAACAAACAAGCAGTAATTCCACAGATTCCATAAAATTCTGCTTGGTTATATCATCCAGGCAACACAGCTCAGTCTGTCCTGAAAAGGAAGGATCTTCTCTTTCCCTCTCTGCTCTGTCCCGTTATCACTGCCCTACCCTTCTTTTTTTCTAACCTGAGCCTTTATCTGAGCAAATTCAGTTCACAAAAGTTGCAGAAAGTTGTAATTCTGTATTTTACCAGCCTGATGAGTCCAGCAGGTCCCTGGGTTGAGATGTTTCTGGGAAGGGTGGTAACATGAAGATCCAGAATAGGGGACTTGGGTATTTCTTTCAATGGCAGTATTCAAGCTGAGTACTATCTCTCATTGTCACACCTCCATCCATCCCCAAAAAGAGAATTTTGAGATTTTATTTTATTTTTTGTCAGCAATATTTGCGCAGGTGGACAATTGCTTTACAGAAGCTGTCAAGAGGACTGTGTCCTCACCCACAGAAGGGCTCCATGGAAGACTTTGAAGAAAGGAAGGGAACTGAGCATATCCAAGCCACCCAGGTCCTTTCACTAACAACTTTTGTTAAAGCTTGGAGCACATTGGTTGACTTCTGAAGCCTCAGGAGTTCACTGGCTATCAGCCACGCTGTGCTGGGTAAGATCAGGGAACAGCATATACCCCTGGTCCTCACCACGTAACCACTGTGAGGGTGTCACACAATACACCGCGGACACCACCTTGGATCAGAAAACAAAAACCTCTTCATCTGCTAAGACAGACTCAGACATTAAGCTAAGGAAGTCCATGGTAAACTCAGCTCATGGAAGAGGAAGTCTGGCTTCTCTTACAGCTTCCCTGCAACCATATGCAGGTTTGCTCATTGCCCTTCATTCTTCAAGATCTAGATTATTCCCTAATTAGACATTACATGTATGCCTTCAAACAGCAAGCAAAGAAAACAAACCCAGAAGTTAGAAAGGGGCCAGGGAGAGATCCTGGGAAATAATATGACTATTCTTCTCCTACCTATAGTGGAGTTATATCTGCAACAGAGATAAAAACCAGCAAAAGACTTAGCAATAATTGTCACATGTTAGATGTGACTATGTTACATTCAGGAAAAGTGCAACAACTTTGGGTTGCAAAGCACAGAAACAAGTTTGCATTTGTTTTAATTACAAGAATTAAAATTATCTCCAACATGAATGATAAAGGAGTTAAAGGAAGAAAAACCTAAGCTTTTCAGCTGCATTTGAAACATAAATTAATATTTAAAATATATTTAAAAGAAAAATTAGCTCAATTTTAGAAAATCTACAGAATTTTGAAACAGGTGTTTTAGTGGAGAATCAAACACCCAAGAATTGCAGACCATCATTGTACCAAAGAGGATTATCAAAGGATCTTTTCCTTTGGAGATGAGGATGCTTCTCATGCATGGGGAAAACAGCATGCCATCTTTTAGCATCCGCTCTAAGGCATGACATGTAGTCATCTACAGGATTTTCTTCAAAGGCAAGGATGACACACAAAAAAGCAGAAAAGCACAGGAAAAAATTATTCCATTGGGATAGTTTTTTCCAGAACTGGCAGGAAGACCTTGCCTGAAAGAAACCAGGATTAAAGACAGGAGCAACCTACAGCTTCCTTCTATCTTAGTCCCTGTCTTTTTTATTTTTCATGTTTCTTCCTACCTGTTGACTTAAATTTATCATCTTTTTCCTTTTTCTGTAATTGATTTGCTTGCTTGTTCTGTTAGGTGCATAACAACTTGTGCTGATATTATGGCATTTAAAACAGACAGTGGACTAATTTTTGAACACCTAGTCTCTTTTCTCATGCACAGAAGTTTTGCATTTGTTTGATGTGTTGGCACTTAGATTGCTTGTTTTAAAACAAATCACAAATATTTAATAAATAGTACAGTTCAAAATAACTTAGTACAGAAAAGTATTTGTAAATAAATTTTAGTAATATTTGCTTAGGTAGAAACAAACATTTGAGGGTGGTTTTTTTCATTGTGTAATGCCAGTTTTGTAATTGCAGACAGGTTTTGCCATTGATGTCTCTCCTCTTCTACTGTGTAGAACACAAAAGCAATATTTAATTTTCCTAGAGCTGTTGATATAATTAAGACAGTAAAAATTTGTGACAGGCTGGCAGAGACTAAGGCACTGCACCCTTTTCTTTGCAATTGCTTAACCAATGCTTGTATGTACCATTACCAAGCTAGGACACACCAGGTTTATTCTGAACCATTGCCTGAAGCGATCACCCAGATTTCTTGACTCCTAAAGCCACTTCTGCCTTTGAGTCCATTAGTTTAGCAAAGTTGGTGATTCCCCATCCAAGCTCTGCTCACTCCGGATGAAGTGAAGGTCCAAGCCTACCTTTCTCTAATCAGTTTCTGCTGTTTCACTCTCTGACTAAACTGTTAAACTGGAAGAAGCACAAATGGTGAGCATCAATAGGCTGTGAATGAAACAAAGAAACAAACAAAAACACCCACAAAAAGTCAACAAACCAACCAACCGAACACAAAACCCACCAAAACATAACAAAACAACAACAAAACCCCCAAAACCATCAAAAGTCGTTTAGAAAGTATTACCATCTGAACCCAGTTTAAATATTTTACTTTTTTGACCCAATACTAAAACAGATGTGAAAAAAAAGGGATTGCTGAAAAGCAGATACCCTACTTTTCATCAGTACCATGAACAACAAAACAGAAAAAATTTACTTAGTTTATCTTAGTTTAATTTAAAGTGGGGTTTTTTGGGTTTTTTGGGGGGTTTTTTTGGGGGGGGTTGACTTTTTTTTGGTGATGGTTTTTTTTGTTTTGTGGGCGGTTTTTTTTTGGGGGGGGGAGGTTTTGGGGTTTTTTTTAGTAGTTCCAATCCAGGACTCTATCCAGTCTTTTCTCCAGTCTATTGTCTCTATGGGTAAGGATTAATTATAGCAATCAGATTAAACTTCAGAGGTAGTGTGAAATGTCTTTCTATGCAGAAGCCTTCATTAAAATAAGGAAGTTACACCATCAGTTACACCGTGTCTTTAGTGCTTTTGAGTCAGCTTTTTTGCTGAAGGCCCTATTCTAGTTTCATTCAGGAAAGCCAGAAAGTTACATGTAGAATAAGAAGTGAGTGATTGCAATACCCAGAAACCCACTTGCTGTTTACTTTCAAAGAGACTCTCAAATGCACCATGCCTGGACTACTTTTGAAAGTGGAAGGAGGTCATTCAGATCCTGACTCTCAGATGTATTTAAGAAAATATACATGTTTAAATGTCTTGGCTGTCAGTGCCTCTGAGCCTCTCTCCACTGCTACAATGTACATTCAGCTCATGATGTTAAAACTGCAGGATTACAGAGCTGGGAAAATCATGTGTGGGGCTGAGATCCCAACCTTCTCCTGTTATTTGCCTCAGTATTTTACAAGGAAATGTGTTATTCTGGACATGGTTTCTATATTTTTGTTGTACAAAAGCAAAAAAATAGTCCACATTAAGAGGAAAAAATTAAACAAAAAAATCTGACATATTTGAATTGCAGACACAGTCAGATCAAAACGTCTTTCTAGTGGTAGTGATTACCAGATTTGTCCTTCATACAGTCCTTCTCTCCTCCTTTGTGTCTTTTTTTTTATTATTATTATAAAATAGTAATAATAGCATTCCATCACCTGTGCTGGCAAGACTGAGATGGTTTACTTTCCTTCCCCTAGGAAGCTGCTTTCCCACGGGCTGTCCTTCTGCTGGGGTGACAGCAGAAATGAAGCACCCAAAGGGTTTATCTCTCTATCCCAGTTAGACCCACGCAGCTCCCTAGGACAGAGTAATTAACTCTGTCCCATTAAAACATTGCGGCAGTCTGTCAGCCCTGGTATTTGATAGATCTGTCCTAGTTACTCACAGCACTGCCCATTCTGTTTTGAGGCACAATTACAGCAAAGCCTGGAAATAACGTCTTTGAAATCAATGACTACTGAAGAGTAAAATGTGTGTTTTAAATGTAAAGTCAAAATGCTAATGATACTAATTACTTAAAGGTAGAAGTTATGAGAGTCAGAGATCTGTTACTTGCTGCAAGTTTCCAGGAAGATGATATTTGTGTGTCTCCAAGTTTCTCTCTGCAATATCATCCAGGAGATAAGGGGGAGGGGGAATACTGTGGAAAAAGATTTCTCTTAAAAGTCATTTGATCGAAAAGCTTTGACTTACCTTGATATGTAATACAAAATACTAAAAGCCTGACTGTGCTGAAACATTTTCCAAGTAGCAGGCAATGTTATACAAAACATAACATTGTGCTAAGCCGATTTTAAGGTGAAAACTCCAAGAATTATCCTCCTCCCTGACACTTAATTTTGCCAATTAACCTTTTAAAATTTTTCTATTTCTGAAGGACATAGAGCAAAACTAAAAACTTGGAAATGCATTTGGTTTTGAACATGAAATGTAACCTGTTTAACAACAAGCAATCTTTCATTTTTGGGATTCAAGATCTGCACAGATTGCAGTGTCACCTCCCAGCATTCCCCACTGTGAACCTCAAGTTCGTGGGAATGACCAATACTAATGATCCCTGAACTGTTTCCCACAGCCAAATGACAGCTGTGATTCTTTAGCCCCAGCTCTCCTCCTTAGAGCTGATTCAGCGGTAAATTTATGGCACTTGCTCTGAAGTGTCCCATGCTGGTTTGGACATTTATCACCCAACCTTAGCATCAGAAGATGCATTTTCCTCGTAACTCATAGTCAAGTGCCTACTTCACAAGACCGTGGGTAGTAGGAAAAGGCAGGTCTAGGTATAATCTGGGAGATGACCAAGGCATTTATCTTATTACCATCTTTCTTCAGTGAAGAAGGAATAATGGTGGAGCTTCATGCAAAACATGGAGGAACTGTGTCTAAAACAATGGGTTCAAAGAAGCTTTGGGCATTTTTGAGGAAAGATACTCTGCTGAATCTATTTTAGGTTCAAAACTTTTATACTGGCCACCTTAGAACTCATAAGAAATATCTATATCAACGAGTATCTGGTGGCATGTAACCAATGAAGTTCTGTAAAAGCTAAACAGGAATTATTCAGGCATCATTACCGAAATGTACGGCAGTTAATCAACACATCTACAAGTAAATCCATGGCAGATTTAACATTTTCTATTATTTTTCTTATCACTATATTTTAAAACAAACAACACAAAGAACTTGGTCTTTCCACCCAGAAAAATGGTACTTAAAGCCAAGATACATTTCTGAGTTCACTGTTCAATTTATTATTGAAAAAAAAAATCTGCACCAGATAAGCAATAATCCCTCCAGCAAGCAGTCTTCAACACCTAGCAAGTGAAATGGAGCTGCCCTGTTTAGCCATAACTGGAAGTAAAATCAGTACGAAATTCTGACTAGAAAGGAACTACATAAAACCCCTATATTGTCCTGATTGTGGCTTGTTCTTGCAAAATAGGGTGATTGGGCTACTGCAGAGTTTTTACTTGGGTAGAGAGAAAGGTACTAATAGGTGAAATGGATTCCAGATTCAGATGTGGATTTGAAACCCCTTCTTTTTCCTCCCCAATCTCAGCTTTTCCAAGCAGTATTTTATTTTTAAACGAGGGCAAAACCCAGTGTCTTTAACTTCATAACTTTTTGCTCAGAAACTCTAGCAGTGTGTGATAGTCTGGTTAAGAACTGTTTATCCTGCAGCCATGCCAGCAAAGCAGTGCACCCTTGATCTTTCCATATGAGCTGTTACACAGAGAGCAGGTTTCACAGCAGGTTCCATGGCACAAAAGACATCACGATGCAGCAATAATGCTCCAAACAGCCAGACACATTCTCACTTCTACAAATGTCTGAGCAAACATCCGCATCTGGTATTCTGATTTTGTTGTTGTTGTTGTTGTTTTTTCAAAGAATGTAAAATTAAAAGTAATAGCTCTTGTACTTTACCATTTAGAAGTGATTCCAGTGACTCAAACAAAGAGTTCTTGCTTTGGATCAGGCTGGAATTTGATCACTGTATCAGGAGCACATCGTCAGCATGTTCTGGGCAGAATAGATTTGAAATGCAACGGCTATTTTTTCATCACAATAGAAACAGCTAAGGATAAGCTTTTCAAAGATGGCTACCAAAAAACCTGCATGTTTTTCAAAGCTCTGTGTAGCTGCATATTGAAACACCATTTTAAATTATACCAAGAAAAATGTCCATTTTGAAATGTCACCAAAATTCTCATTCAAAGTGTTGCTATTCCATCTGGGTAGTCAAAACGAGACACGTAAATCCTGAGCAAACAAATCAGACTTTTGCACCTCACTCTGTAAAGACAAATATTAAAATTGCAAACAGTAGATAAATAGAAACATTCTAAAATGCAAATTAATTGTTACTAGCAATGTAAGGCCAAGACAGTAAAGCGATCTCATTAAGAAGCTTTATGGAGGCCATAGATTTAATTATCAGGGGCAGTTGTACAACTTGTTCTGACCTACTAGCAGCATTTTTGGTTTGCACAGATGGGCCATAGTGCTGTCTCTTTCCTTCATCTATCTTTTCTGTTCCCCAGAACAGGCAAATTACTGAAATCTGTAAGTATTCTGCTCAGCAAAGCTCTCACCCTTGCTTGTCAGTCTTGAATGCAGCAATCTCTCTGCTGGCAATAGAGGTGGAGAAAATTTTCAAGTCTGTGAAAATCTTGTAACTTTTTCCTTAATAATTATTATTCTGCAGTGGCAGAATTGGCAAAGATTAAATGCAGCCTGTTCTCCCTGCTCATTTTCTGCTAGCAGCAGTAAGCGTCCTACATACTTAAACCATGTCTCCTGGATATACAGGGTGGAGGACAAAGACAAAACTTACACAGTTGGCTTAATAAATAAGGGGTTTCAACAGTTTTGCTAGGGGTGTATAACTTTTCTCTCACCATGAAATAATGAAGTTTGGATGCTGGTAAAGGACATATACTGTACTTGGCCATGTTAGCTGTACAAAGAAGGGCGAGGACTTGTGAGAAGATTGGACTTGTTTCCCTGAGAGCAAAAATGGAACTGTCTACAGAGCACACACACAGAAAACAAAACCACCACCACCACCACCAAACCCCAAAAAACATTAAAAAAAAAAAAAAAAAATCAACCTAACAAAAAACTCCCAAATAAACAAACAAACAAAACCACACACACACACACACACACAAAAAGCAACAACCAAAAAAACCCAAACCAAAACAAAAAAGAAAAAATAAAAAAGCAAACAAAAACAACCCAAAATCAAAAAACCCCTAACAATAGAGTGTTACATATTCCACAAAATAAGGCCCTGGTAGTTTCTTCTATATAATTGTTTCTTGACAGAAATAAATTAACCCTGTTTGCTGGAGGAATGTCATCTGTGCTCCCACCCAGCAGTTCCGGCTCCTATCATACTGCTTATTCCTTTGAGTAATCAGTTTTCTGTAACCTGTATTTCTGTTCTCACACCAAGTAAATGCATTAAAAATATGTGTTGGCATTCAATCCCTGTAATGCTTGCCTTTCAAATTTTGGGCATGTCAGCACTGTCAGAAAACAATTTCTATTCTACTCTTCCGGCAAAAAAAAAAAAAAAAAAGAAAAGAGAGCGAAAAAATAGCCTAGGTATTGTGCCATCTTCAGAACTTTATTTTTGGAGCAAAAATCTTGGATCACCAACACATATCTGAAGAATTGAAATTTCTGCATAAAGTTCCTTATTGATCATAAGATACAAGGACAGTAGAAAGCACAACTTTCCTTTGCAACACTGTGTAAGTAGATAAACTAATATCTGATCTGAACATTTCTGATGTATTAAAAAAAAATTTTGAGTGCCTGTAAATATACCGTCAGATAATGAATATATAAGATTCCTCAGATCTTGATTTTATACCTTTTATGTTGTTTAAGAAGACCTGTCTCACATTTGTCTTGGCACCTTCCTTCATCTTTTCTTATCCATTCCACAGCAAAAGTTAAAAGAAAGAGCTTCTGCCTGGGCTCATGGCTTCTGACCCTCACCACTGAGAAAGCTAGGGTGTCATTTAAGGTAATAATTTTCCCACAGAACCCAGTTGTGAACACTAGACTTGCTTTTAACAAACATAACTTTTAAAAACAATTTTCTTGACATTGATATATCCGTGTACTTAAGCTACAGTGAGAATATTTCCTTATTTCCCAGCACTCATGTTTAATTTCTCTTTGAGACATCCTAACTGCATTTTACTTTTCCTGATGCTGGGTGCAAGCCCTAGATTGCCTAAGTTTCACACAGTGTGGTTGCAGTCACTGCGATAATCTTAAATTACATACATTTTTTGTCACTCCGTGTGTTTCTAATTGGTTTCCCAAGCACCCGCAGTAATACAGCTGCTCTATTTGGCAGCTGCCAGTGCCCACAAACCCTTGTGTGTTCCTCTTTGACACTGTTTTAGGTATTGTCTTTTGGCACTCAAGTGAAAACAGTTATCATCAAATGTAAAATATTAAAAAAAAAAATCCATAAAGACAACACAAAGCATATGGAACTCTTGTGGCTTCGATGTTGCAAGAGGAAAGAAGTCTCTTTCTGTGTTATGCCTGCTGCCCCAGTCTTGATGAAGGAAACTGGCATTTTTCTGTCATCTGGGTGCTATCTTCATATAAGAAATTACAAGAAAAATAACCACAAGCAGAGGATGAATGACCAAGACAGAGTTGGTGATGGAGAAGAAAAGGGCAAAGGCAGGGCTGACCACAGCACCCCTGGCTAAAAGCTCATCACACCTGCATCTAGGGCTGCCTGGCTTGGCTTAGGAGGTTGAACTCTCTTCCCAAACCATTCTGTGCATTTCCTGCCTGCATAATGGCCTACTGGAGGTTGTTGCTTTATGGTGGAAAATGTAAATATTCTAAACTACTCGGGTTCTTGCATAAAAAGCCAAAGAGTATGATTTTAAAGCATTATCTTTTATGACTAACAAGGGGATGAGCACAACAAGGTGCTTCAGAAGCTGCCTACAGACAAGGACCAGTGAAATACAGTGTGGGAACCAATTAAGGAAAGGCCTGTGTTATTTTTACTGCACATGCAGAGCAGATGGATCTTCACTTTGGTGTCTCTGATCCCACCTTGGAAGGCATGAAAGTGAAAAGCATAGTGCTCATTTTATCTGTCTGCACAAGAATGAAGAGTGCAGCCAAACCCAATACTATCTGAACCTCTGGTTTGAGGAGGTCTAGGTATTTTAAAATCAGTGCCCAAACACTTGAGATATCCTGAATGCAGAAGTCCTGAGTTCAATGGTGGACTGGGCTGTGAGCATTAGTCTAGATCCAGGCTGGAAATCAAACTTCACCAAACAGGGCAGTTAAACAATGCTGTTCCTGTGTCTCTATCACCACAGTCTTGATTTTCAAGGCTAAATACTCTAGTAGGTCTGTGATATGATTTTCTGGTAGAAAGTGAATTACTATCTGCATGTAGGAAGGGATAGAAAAAAGTAATGAGTGAGTATCAATCTCATGTTCAATTTTCATAGAAGGTCCTGTAGAACAGTCATGCAGGACACCAAAATCTTTGCTTAATAACATAAGGGCACACAATGCATACATGCAATACTTGTGATGTTTCTATTGAGTCGAGCTTTATATGAGGGGAGAAAAGAACTTCTACAAAATATGCTGTTGCAATAATTATAAGTTTTCTATTTGACAACTTAATTAAGAGAAGAAGAGTTAGTGTAGGGCGTGCAGAATTCATGATGAATCACACATATTCGTACAGACTTCATTTTAGTGTTTCAATTATACACATTCCTAACTGATGAACAGCAACATAGCATTTTCTAGTAATAAATGTGATATCTGTTGGAATTGATAACATTAATTCAGTAATTACTGAGCCATTATTGTCAGGCATCAGGGAAAAAAAAGAAGTGGAAGGATGCCCTAGTTATTAAAGTTTAGTATCAGCACTGGAGAAAAAAGTGTGAGGGGTTTTTACCTACAGGCGCAATACTTAGCAGAAGTCAGTGACAAAAGGTGCATATGGATCCAATTAGGAGACAAGGGAGAGAGGAACAATAGCTTAATGACTGGAGAACCAGACTAAGGGTTGAGAGATCTGTGTTTGATTCTCATGTCTATCACAGATTTCCTGTGTGGTTTAAGTCGTTTCATCTCTTTGTGCCTCAACTGCCTATCAGAAATAAAGACAATGTAATATGCAATAATGCAATGCATCCCTCACCCACACTTTTGTCTATCTTTTTCAATTGCAGCAGCTGAACTGTTGGGACTACCTCGTTCTCTTATATAAGTGTCCTCCAATAGTGTGGGGAAGTACCAAATATGCTGCCATAATATGAATAATTGCAAACCTGATTGTCTTTTAATTCATAGGCGAGGGGGGAAAAAGCAAATCCTTTCTATGTAGACACTCAGAATTTGACTTTGAGACCTTGAGAGAAAAGGAGGCAAATTTCAGGTCAAAAATCAGTTCTAAACCAGTGTTCTTGATATCCCATTTTGCATGAAGACTTTCCAAGGAAAATTTCCTTTTTCTTTCTCCCATACATGGTAAGAAGGAAGGGAATATCATTCCTGGTAGAGCTGACACCAGTGAGTGATGGATGAGAGTTTAGATGCAAATTCAGTCAAATCCTTTGGTTTTGTCCCAAAGAAAGGCTAATTTCTCTGCTACAGAAAATAAAAATTTGCAAGAGGTGAGAACATCTGGAGATACCAGAGGTCTCTATGCTATGGTGGGTTTTTTTCTTTTTGTAGTAACAGAAGCTTGAAATCAAGTTTAGGTGTTTATTTCTCTGGTAACCTACCCAAAGGTACTTACACTACCATAAATGCATACACATTAATAGGTTTCACTATAATTACCTCTACCAGGATTACTGATCAAAAGCCTCACCTGAAAGAACAGCTGGAAATGGCTTCTTGTTCAACTCTCTAAGGAACAATATCTACTTTATTTCACCTCCTCTTTGTCAGAGACCAATAATGCACAAAACACGACTACTATTTCCCAAAAATTATCTTTTAGAAATTCATGTTCCTTGATGAGAGGCGCTGTTTTCATCAAGTAAAGCACATGGACATTTAGTGTATGGAGCAACTCTAGCGAGGCATTTTGTACATTACAGGAACAACAAAAAATACATGGTTTGACACTTTATTGCACAAAACAATACCAAGAAAGTGATGAAGAGGAAGATGAAGAAGCCTCTCCCTTTAACCTACAAGTTTACATTGGTTTTTGAAATCTGCATAGAAGACATGGAAAAACAAAGGCCATCAAGAAGCAAAAGATTATTTCCTTACCATTTCCTGAAAGGATTTAGGCAGACAAAACAGGTAAGCATCAACACAAGAGTTGAGCAAACTCCACCTGATGTGGTGGACCATTGTGCTCAGCCTAGTGCTGTGATGGATGTCCACTGCTAAAGCTGTTCTCTAGTTTATCATCCCACATTTGACTGTTACTAGAAATGACTCCAACTGTTCCAACTGAATGTCTTTGCTTTTCTTTTTCCCTCTGGAAAATGTTGACTTGTTAAAATGTAGCTGACCCATGGGAACAGATGATTTTAATGGAGCTCTTGTTGAAGCCCAGGAAACTGGAGCTGTGCCATTTTTAAAAATCTCTTGCTCAGGAAGGTTTTTAAAATTATCCCATGTGACTTTCTGCCTTTTCACCTGATGTACTGCTAAAGAGACCAATATCCTTCAAGTCCCAGGCCATGGACTAGCCAGGCCTGGAAGCACAGACAATCAAGGTGTCACCTCTGGAGTTTGCCAAGACTTTGGAAAGTTCAGGAAGAAATATTTCGAAATTATTCATAAAAAATAGCATTTTAATTTTTGTTAAGCAGAGACATGGACAAATTTGGGAAGATATTTCTGGAGTCAGTTTGTCACTTGATTTTTTTTTTATTCTAGTTTTAATTTTTCCTCTTAGTGCCTGACATAAGAGTATACTTCTTTGGCTTATAGTTACCATTGTAAAGTCATTTCAATTGGTCAAAAAAAAAGGGTACAACAGTCCTGGTGGCTTTTGTCTCAGACAAAATGGAAAGTTCTGTGAAAGAACTGACCTGTGGAGATACCTTTCTCATTTCCTGCCTGTGGAAAGACCTGCATGGCTAACTGAAACTAGACACATATAAAACTCCAAGACAGGTACAATTCAGAAAGATAAATCCTATTCATAAACATTAAAAACCCTCTGAACTTAGAAGAGATTAGGCATGATACCTACTGTAACTGGAAGATATAATCCATTGTTTATCTCTCGTCAGTTGCCTACTTTGATGCTTTTTATTCAGAATATTACAAAACAGATTTGGTAAACATAAGAGTTTGTGTCCTGAATTTAGTTTTTCCTGGTATCTGAAGCTATTGTTCCATTTTCTTGGCTATTTAGTGTATCAAAATGGCAGCTGTTTTCAAGTTCATCTAGGTAAGCTTGCCACCTTTATTAAATGTCTATTTATCATTGCTTGCTACCTGTGTCTTGTGTTTATTGTCTCACCCTTGGTCTGAACTCTTTATGACTTCCCCNCCCCCATTCCTTGATTGCAGCCAGTTAGCCTGCAGTTTTCCATTCTCTGTCTCCACCTTGAAGAAGGGGTGTAACTGAGGCAAATTTAGGGTTTACAAGTTTTCACTTTGAGCTGTACTGGTTTTACTCACTATTTCCAAGTGAATTACTACTCAAGGTGGCAAAACCCATTTCTTGTGAGTTGCTTCACCACTTCCAAGGCTAGATCTCCGCAGCTGTGGCTACTGCAACATCAGCTTTGTGCTGGCAGCTGCTCATTTTGGTGCTGGATAGCGGTTGTCAGAGGTTTAAAATTCTTCATTGTTTTCACATCCCCTTTCTATGACATCCATTGCACTCAACCTCTAAAGTACCTGTGTGGTCTCTCTCCCCTCTTCCAAATGATTTGTAGGGTGCTATAATCTACTGGAGAAAAAAAATGGATTTCTGCTTTCATTCTGCCACTTCTGTTTTACAAGGAATATTTGCAATAAGATAATTTGTTTCTAGACTTAGGTCTGCAGGCCTTTAGGGGTCTGAGAGGATTGCATACTCAAACTTTTTCTATTTTAGTTAATTCACGTTCCAGCTTCCTTAGCCTTACCAGACAGATCTGTTTCTTTTGGCACAGGAAAAATTCTCCTTAGCTGATCTTTAAAATGTGATATAAGGTTTAGCTGTTACGACAAAAACCACTGCATTAATCAGTTTACAAAGGTGTAAATTGTTTGTCAGAACACAATGCCAGCAAGACAATTTTGTTTAGCAACAATATTAACAGTAAAGTTCCCTGGGGTGGAAATAAGTAATCAAACAAAAACAGGGCTGAAACTTTGAGAAAGCATGGAGCCACTTCTTTCCTGTGCCTCTGCAGTGTAATGACACTTTGCACAAAGCACTGGGAAAGGAAACTGGCTTCTCTTTCTGTGATCCTGAAGCCAGCATTTATGCCACAAGAGTAGACTCCATCATTAACAAGAGAAATGAAAGAAAAGAGGACCAAGACCTTGCCTAAATATGCTCACATCTAACCTGGTCATCCCCAAATTCAACAGTTTTATTGGCAATCACAATGAGATTAAAATAATGTAAGCAGAACTAAAAACCAAATGAGTTTTGGAAATCACATTCTGAGAGTACAAAAGTTACACAGCATGCATTTTAGATGTAGCAGAATCAAATCATTCCAGTTTTAATGTCTTGGTATGGAAATTAATTTTGTGCCTATGCCTGTGGAGAAGTATTTCGATAAATCCAAAGCATGGGGAAAGCTGAGAGCATATCACTTTCCCTCACCAGCTACTACATGGATGAGACAAAATTTATTGAATAAAAGCTGCTCTTTTATCCTACTAATTTGCCTTGCTTCTGCCCTTGGATCATCACTGATCCCATTACATTATCACGATCAGGCAGCACACCAAAATGAAATGATTGAAAGACAACTCTCAGCAGAACTGGAACAGCCCCTTCATTTTTTATTTTTTACTTTCATGTGTGTGAGACAGGGAGAGAGAGAAAGAGAGGGTTATTGAACTTTAAACTTCCTGATAAGCTGTATTGTGGGAAAGTGCCATTTTTAGGTTTACATGAAGGACCTACCTCTGAGAATGGCCTTTTAGCCTGTGAAAAAACTAGAAACATCCCAGGAAGTCTCCAAAACATTGCTGCACTGTGAGAATTTGTATAAAAATAAACATTGGATTATTTCAGTACTACTCCCTTGAGAAAATGAGACCAAATTACTCAGAGCTACTAGCGTAATCTTGACAGAGGACGGGAAATTAGCAACTGATGCCAGGGTTTTTTGTTTTGTTTGGGTTTTTTTTCCTGTCTTTTTAGTGTAAAGTAATACTTGGAAGAGGCAGCAAAGGCAGGTTAAGCTTGTGATTTGAAACAGGCTCCAAGCTGAGACCAAGCCCTGGAGGACAGCAAACCAAGCCAGAAGGAACACTTTTAAAAGGTGTAAACTGGAATTCATAGAAACATGAGAGCTTGGAAAGCATCCACTGACAGACACAATCCAAAAGCAGAAAAATTCTGATCTCTAGAGTTCAGGGGATTTTTTAATGTTTTTTGTGAAGCATTTTTCTCAGGAGAAATTAAGACGTAGAAGGTACAAGGAGTAATACAGTGTCCCATGCCAGTGCAAAAGGTCTTTTTAAACCTGGTCAGAAAAGTCCTTCACTTCATGGAAAAATTATTATTCTGTCTTTTCATCAGGAAGGGCTTAGAATCCCATATCATAATAAACCCACGTTTTATTCCGCATTGGTCCTAGAACCGGTAAAGAATGGTAAGAAAACATATGAGATATTGTCACTTCAGTTAATTACTGATGATCATTAAAAATCACGAGAACAATGTGTAAAGCATAGAGCAGGAAGTCTGAAGCAGGATTATCTGAAACCATAATACTACAAATGTACGTATAAGGAAGGAAGTAGAATGAAGATATCTTCTTCACGGTTATGAACTGTTCCACATTACTGAGTAAAGCTGAGCAACTCTTTGATGGAAAATATCCATCAAACCCTCCTGAGAGGGTTTGTATTGACTCAGAGGTGTGAACAAACTGGCATTGTCCCCAGTTCAGAGCAACAATCCAAAGCACCAACTTCATTAATGATCTGACACGTGAGATGAGCTTCAGACTTTAGTTTACTGTCCCTCTCCATACCTTGCATGACACCAAGAAGATAAGGAAGAGATTATAATGTAATAGGAAAAAAAAAAAAGACAAACAGAGAGAAGGTATTATGTCTGCTGTCTTGGCTGACTCTGGATTCAAGAGTGAAAAAGAGTTGCTTTAATCTGAGCTGGAAAACCAGTATTTTTAGATGGACATGCAAGAAACTCGTATTTCCCTGGGATGAAACAAAGATAGGAACCCTCGGGAAGCATTGAAAAAGGACTGCAGAAGTATTCACTGCTACATTCCTTTGGCAAAACTCCTTCCAAGAAATCCAAGACTGAAAGTAAACAGAATTTGGTCCTTTAGCTGTCATAGTGGCTAACAAGGGAAGATGAAGGCAAGAATCTCCAATATGAACTAAAAGAAAGCAAAGAAGTTGCTTCTCAGCAGTGAGAAAATCAACACCTTCACAAGCAGCAGGGAAAAAAAATATGTTTTTAGCTTCATTTCCCAATCAAGTTAATAAAACCCTTCAAAAATCACTATACAACTCTATATCTACAGTGAAAATTCAATATCTACTGCCATTAACAACATCATTAATAACAAATGTCTGCTTAATTACTCTTGCTAAGATTCCAAAAAGCCATTATTCTTGTAACACAAGAAATTTATTAGCTGAAAAGTCTGTTTAATGCCAAATGAACCACCCTTAAAGGCACAGGGTTTATTATTTGAAGGTACTTCTGATATTGAGGCATTTGTGTTGCTTGAAGGAGCACTACCCAGCTGGGCTGAAGTTCATGCTGGGGCAATGAGGAGGTGCTGTTACATTTGAGAAGATCAGATGAAGCTACAGGACATTTGATAACAGTGACTTTCATTTAGAACTGTTTAAAATGCACAAGGACAGAATAGGGTTCTCAGAAGTAACTAAACCACTTAGGACCCTTCATCTAAATGAAGAAAAAAATAAATTCTTCTGAAAGATTGGTACATCCCTCAGCAAATTTTGGAAATGCTACCCCACAATCATCAGCTTTTTCTCATCACATGCTGAAAGGGTCTTGCACCAACACTGCAAACCCTAATGTTGTGGATTATGCAATGTGCACCTTCTCTAACCAAATCCTTGGGACACCCAGAACTCCTGTTTGCCTTGTTATTCAAGAGATAAAAATGTAGCTAATGCCATAACACCTGTATCTATGTATCAGTCTGTCTGATATCCATTTTTTAATGGTAGTAAACTCTTTAATGTGGATTCCATCTTTAGAACTGAGTGTGGTTGTACAAGCAGGTATAAACAATCCTGTCCTTCTTCAGCTGCAGAAGCAATTACATCCTTCTAAGGCTTGAAACACTGTACTTCTTCAGGGCAAGGAGAAGATCTGATCTATGGCACAGACTGACATGGAAAGGTAAATGCATTTCACACCTCTAAGCTCTGTGGATGCTGTTGGAAGGTTATAGAGAAAAAATTATTGCACTTCACAGCAATAGCAAAGAGGGATGTATTTAGCAGGGTAATTCACTCTGAGATCAGGAGTAACCCTCAGTTTATGTGCCCCTCCAACGGGCTCACTTCCACATCATGCACACCCTGAAATCATAGCAACAAGAAGGGAGACATAGCAGGACAGCTGTAAGAAGTGGTGTTGTCAGAAGAGACACCCAAGTGATCCATATCTCAAACAAAAGGGCTGAAGGAAGGTTTCCTGCTCAGCCTGTTTCACTAACCAGATGCTACACACTAATGTCTGTTAAACATCTTTTGTACTTTAAAACAGTTGAATTCACGCTCCAGTGAAATACATTTTTAATGCTGGGTTTAGAGATGTTAGAAAATATAAGGGAGCATTATAAAAGTAAATATTTGTTGAATGCTATATTTGTCTTTGAGGCAAGGGCAGTCAGTGACTTACCCTCTTTCCTTCATTTCCTTAGAAAATGCAGACAGTCATGGATGCAATTGTCATTTATGTGATAGTATCAGGAAACCATGAGGAGCTCTTCAACTACTTCATGCAATACCAGGACAACAAATTGAGAATGAGTATCATATTATTAAAATGTCATAGGTATACCAAGAAGACCTCAGAGCCAGCAGACCTACTTCTTGGGCACATTTGCTCTGTTTTTCTGCTTCTGACAGAGACATCTACCAATACCAGAAGTTCAGTCCCTACGTAGTCAATTGTATTGTTTTAACATCTGAACTTTTTGCCTTGTGTTGTATCAACCCCAACTCATGTCTATTTGGAGGTGATTCCATTTTTCCCGTCATGCTGCCTAGGGACCTCCACTACAGTAGAATGTAGACCGTTCCCTCTAAAAAAAAAAGCTTGTGATAATAACACGTATTGATTAACACTTACAGCTCAGGGATAGGCCTTCCATGTGAGACACTGGATGCTTTTACATAGTGAAAGCAGAATGAATTGATGTTATGAGGAAGTACATGTCAGGGAACCTGAATAGTAATTTGCAAAACCTGTTTAATTTGGCCCCTAAATAGACACCTAACTGCCTTGCCCTACCTACAGATGTTCAAAAGCCTTGTTTTACAGTCACTCTCCAGCTACCTATAAAAGCATCTCCTTCACTCTGGGCACCAATATATGAGTACCTACCACAAAGTCACAAACATGCTAAAAGAGCTCTTTATAAACACTTCTTTCCCATTTCTAGGTCATGTAAGAAGGTACACTAATTCAGTGTCACAAGTAGGAGTATTGTGGGCCAGTAATTATGTTAATACAGATAATGATATGTACTTGTATTAGAAAAAGTTTTTTCACAGTTAATTTTGCAGTCAAGCAACAGGTTTGCTCTCTTTAGCTTTCCGTATGAATAGCAGATGGGTCAAAACAACACCCACAAGTTTGGTAATAAAGAAGTGCTGGATTACAGAAGGAAGGGGTTGCATGCAAAGAGAGGGCATTAGCTATTTTCTTTCTTCCTTTGTTTTCAGGGCCTTGCTCCACTTTGTAAGCCTTTAATGTTTGGATTTGAAATGCCATATTCATTCATTTATACCTTGTTTATTTGAGAAATTTTACATCAGAAGCAAGAATTAGACTTGTCAAAGAGCAGTGCAGCAGAAAAAGTCACTACAGATTAACTGCAGTGATTAGCTGCTTTCTGAAATAGGTAAGGAACTCACAATAAGCCTTGAAGAGTCTATCACTGACCAGAGTTGTAAGGTATGTTGGTGTACTTCTTTGTCCCAAGTGAATGCGTAACAGCATAAATATGATCTAATTCATTTTAAAATGTCTATATTGTGTATGATATATTTTTTGATCAGTGAGGCGCTAGATCCAGCAATGTTCCTTAGTAATCGGCCAGCCCTTATACCAGAATGGGAAAGCCGGGTTGTCTAGGCTTCCAGTTTAATTTTTAGGGCTTAAACCTAAATATGATTAGACATAAATCTACCCACATTCTTGTTAACATCATCAGTCAACTAACAGCTTGATATATGTGCAAGTATAATATACAGGAGATAATGATAAAAATGAAGAAGAATTATATGTGTATATGATTGCCACATTCTTTTCCTTAAGAGCAGCATGATTACCATACACATCCAGCAATCATACACTCTAGGTTAAATTAAGCCATGGTGCAAACACATCCAGTTCAAACGATATCACCCAGGGGTCACTTTGGCCCATCACATACCAATTACATCCCTGAAAATTAATACTTTTCTATTTAAAGGTAAATAGTCTTTTCTAAAATTAGTTTTATGAAAAATGGGGTTTGTTTGTTTTTTCAAGAAAATTACATATTTGCAGAGTTCCTGGACTTCTTATGCCATTACAAGTTATATCTGGTTTTCTCCACTGGCGCTGTCCAAGCCAGATTTAAGGGTAAAATTAATCCAGAGTAAGCCAAGGATCTGACTTAATTCTATAAGCTAAGAAACAGCCAAGCCACAGAAAATAGTTAGGCATGAGGCTTCTGTCCACAGCCCAGTGCAGGAATCCCCAGAAACGCACTGCAATTGCTCTACAACCTTGAAAAGCCCAGAGACAGCTGCTGGATCCTGGCTGCAGCCTCAGTGGCTTGAAGCATGGGTTTCTTCTCATTCCTGTCCAGACTGGCCCCAAAACACAAGCCCTTGTTAGGATTTTGATGTCTCCCCTTTTCCCTTTCACTTCACAATGGCTGTTTATCACCACCCAGCAGACGTAGCCAGGAGGATGGACAAACTTCCTGATGTTTGAGGATCTGCAAACACTTGCTCTTCCTTCTTCGCCAAAATAACTCAAGTCCACAAGTGCCTCTCCTTGCAAAGTCAAACACTTGACCAGGCAGCATGGGGTTTTTTTCTGTTTGTTTGTTTGTTTGTTTGTTATTAAGTGAAAGAGTGAGGTGTGCATTTCCATTTTCTAAAAGCTGGGCTGACAAAAGGGGGTTATCTGGATATGAAGTGTCTAACCGTACCTCTGGCTCACTTCTTTATTATATTTTTTCTCTCTCCTTGCTCTTTGTGATTTCATTCTCTACAGGATAACTCAATTCCTAAAAGTGAATCTGAGTTTGCTAAGCAAAAATCTGACCCTAAAAGAGTATTGCAGCTGTTTTCATGAGCACAAAGAAAGTATAGATATTTATTCCATGCAAAAAGATATACTGTTAACTATATAAATCTTAATAAACCTCTATGTTTATTTGCAGAAAAGGGGCATGAAAACCACCAGTATTGTCATAGCTGCAGGGCAGTATTCACAGTAAAATCTTACTTTATCCCATGATAAGAAACCCTGGCTAAGGGCAATTGAACATTCACCATGAAAAATGGCCAAGTAACTGAAAGAAAGATTCTTACTTCCGTCTCTCCTTTCTACAGCTGCAGCATTTGAACACATATTCTTCTTACACATTCTCTTCAAAAAGCAGATCACATGCAGGCAAAGCAGAGAAAAACAATGAAATATTTTATTAGGAAAAAGTCCACACTGTGGAAGTAGCAGGAAGAACTAATTTATTAAATGATTGTGATCATGGTTCCTAGTCTCAGCCACCCGCTCAAGTTACTTGTATATGTGCTTGTATGCAGATGTGGGTATGTCTCTAGGCATATCCAGATATAATGTGTTGTATTCTGCCTTCCCACTGAAGATTTAAACATCCCACCAAGATGCAATCCCTTTTACCATTCCGTCACCATTTTGTTCTATAATATGTTCCCCAGTCTCCTGAAAACACAGCTTGCCTGTCTTTTCAGAGCTGTTACAAAGCTGAAAGGCTCATAATATCAGCTCAGGCACCTGGTATTGAAATGGTCATCACCCATGGTACCCTCACTCACCCAGACACACTGCACTGCTCAAGAGTTCTCCTGTCCTTCCTGTGTTTACTGTCATGTCACTCTTGGAGGTGCTGTTCCCGTCCTCTTCCCATTGCTTTCTCAGTGCTACATCAACTGTTTCTGAGTCCCTCTGTCATTGTTTCCCAAAAGAAAAAAACCAGCATTTCTTACTGCGATGGGCTTACTCAGATGGGTTCTGCTGGGACATGCAGCAGAGAGGAGAAAACTCTGCTCCACGAGACAGCTGAAATCAAAAGTGGGGAGGACTTAACCCTCTTGGAAATTTTATGTCTTGAAGAGCTGGTCCTTCTAGAAACTTTCCCTAAAGTGACCACACACTTGATGTATCCTTAAGTGTGGTGAGTCTGTTCTCCTTTCCTGAGTACCTATGTCTTCCCTTCAGGAACTTTTCCCCTTCTTTTTCTTCTCACCTTCCCCAAACATCTTAGCAGGGCTCTTGTGCCATAGCCGCTTCCAAATATGAACTGTCAGAAACTGAAACTATTTGTATTAACAATGCAGCAGATTTTCTGCCTCTGACATTTTCTGCCTATCTAAAAGGAAGATTATAGTGCAAGGACTGGTAATTTTTATTTTTTTTTTTAATTTTTATAATAAATTGCCAATCAGGATTACAGAACAAAAATAAGAATTGAAAAATCCTACCATTCACATATATTTTTTATCACATTTTCACTCACTCACTCACTCACTCACTCACTCACTCACTCACTCANATTCACATATATTTTTTATCACATTTTCACTCACTCACTCACTCACTCACTCACTCACTCACTCACTCACTCACTCACTCACTCACTCACCTGGTACATGCAGAGTTTTGCCTTGTACTAGAAGCTTTCTTGGTGGTTATCAATCTCACTTAATTTACAAAGGAAAAAAGGACAATTATGTTTTTTGAGTCTCCTTTATAATTTAAACAAATTGCAAGCTAGTTATTCATAAACAGGACCATCTTTCATTTGAGAAAGGAAGAACAAAAGGATTTTGCCTTAAAGTGTCAGATACTTGCTTTGTTAAGACAGACGTGTCCTGTTCACTAGGAAAAAAAAATAGCAAATCTGAAGGCCACGAAGTCTAAACATAATTTTTCATGCCATTTGAGGAAATACCTGGTGAAATAGAGATGAAGGAAAACCTATTCAAATTTTAGGTGCATTTTAAAAATATGTGTACCTTTTAAAATATATTAGTTTTTCCATGTTCCAAATAGTTAGCTTGCATTTCAATAATGTTCTTTAAAGTAGTTGTTCTTAACCTTTTAAAAGATTAATTTTAAAAGTATCAATAGTTTAAAGTTAAGAATAAATTTATATGGAACACCTTCTGTGCCCATTATGTTCCAGGTTGGTGGGTTGGGGGTTTTTTTGATAAGGAGATTCCAGCAGTCATTTTTGACTGCGGTGGAATCTCTCTGCAAATCCTTCCTTCAGCTCTCCTACATTGAGTTCATTTGTGTCATTCAAGTCTTTGCTCTTTAAATATCCTCTTATAAATTTATGATGGCAATGCATTCATATCTCTAAACTTAATCTGAAATTTCAATAACAAGCAGGAGATGGAATAAATGAGTAGAAAGGAACGCAGATATAAATTAAAATACTGTTCTGTCATTGCCCAAATAAACTATTAGGGATACTGACAGGGTAGTATTTTAACTTTGTCCTTTTTTGCCTTGCTTTCTCTGCCCAACCTCACTCTTCCATCTTCAGCTTGTTACCAAAACTGCTGATTAAACACAGGAACAGGGTGCCATACACAGCGTGCTCTGGACATCTTTAAAAAGCAGGAGAAGGAGTGACTCACAGTGTCCCAACCCAAAATAAAGGATCTTTTCTTTCATTAATTAGTTATCCAAGTGATCTCCACAGAAAAACACTCTTATTGTCTAAATAATAATAAAAACTAGTGTCACGCAACCCTATCTCTCCACTTGCCCATGATTTATAGTTATATTATGAAATCAAATTTTTTTTCCACATTTCACATTATGATGCTTATGTAAAATCTATTTGCAGGCCTCTCATCAAGCCTCCCTAAAGCACACAGTTCAGAAGTACGTTCACCCTGCAACTACAAATCTGAATTTTGTTGGATTTTTTAACATGTAGGCATGACTGTTTTCTCTTTCCCTCAGTTAAGGGAGAAGAAAACAAGTCTTTTTTCAGATTTCTTATTTATTGAGTATCCAGGTAACAAACTACTTAAAATCAAGCAAACAAAACTTGATAATTGGCCCCCATCCTCATCTGAGCTGCAGAAGGATGTAACCATGACAACGTGTAGTTAAAGCAGACCATTTCGTGTACCTTTCAGGATTTAAGCTTGTGAAAGTCTTTCCATTCCTAAGTAAAATTATCACTCCAGGAGCAGTTTGTTCTTTATTTTTAAAAGATGGTTAAAGCTGGGGGCAGAAATAGTTCTGACACCGTGTTCTGGGGTGGACGGAAGAAGAAAAAAGTTGAAGGTGATATGGATGCACACACAAAAAGTAAAACAAAACAAAAAACCCCAAAAATTCCTCTCTGCCAAGGAACAAACAGGAACAGACACTGAAAAAGACAGTAATTAAGGGAGAGTTAAGCCCAGCAGGTTGTGAAAAAGCTCACCTGCAGATGCATTTTCTCTTGACTGAAGAAGCCTGGAACAAAGATAGTCATATCTCAGCCCTAATGTTCAGCATCACTTTCCTTGCTGTAGGTAATTCTCATTGTAAATTTATGCATATATATCATTAAACAAATATGTCTCTATAGAGAAATTTAAGGCAAAAGAACCTAAAACAACAGACCCACATTTGTAACATGGTGACCTCTTTTTAATAATGGGAATTCAGGATCTAATGAAAGTAAATCAATTTAATACTTTTGCCCATTACATAAGGTTTTCTACATTTCTTCTATCTGTGTAATCCAGACATCCTTGTGTATTTACAGCTAATACCTCTGTAACATGATTGTGTTCATAGAGTCCTGCATATAACTTTGTGTTCTCCTTACATTCCACTAATTAAATTTTACTTTTAATGTAATTAAGAGTTAATCTTGAAATCCATTCTGCTAATGTTGTTTTTCTGTTTTCCTTTTGAAACAGAAACTACAAACATAACAGATTGTAGCTATCTCTTTACATGAGACAAGTCGCATTGTTTAACCAGAGCCTGATTAGTCAAATTAACTGACATGAGAATAAGTGGTTGCTCTGAAGAGGCAGTGTGCTGCACAAGGCAAAGCTCAGAAATATCTTGACATTGAAATCTAAGGGAGGGATATGTATTCAGATTTCAAAGGAATTAGATTTGAATCAGAACAAAAACATTCTGAGTCAGAATGAACTATATCCCTGCATTCTCACATATTATCCTATTAGCCCTTGCAGTACGTGGGCAGGGAGACATTAATGGAGGTAGCTCTGTTATTGACTAGAGTATGTGACATGGAAAACTACATTCCAGAGTGTGTAATGTCATAACATGTAAAGTACACAGGAACATATTCTTCTAATTGTGCAGCAGTCAGAGCTAGTGCTGTTCACTGGTAGTACACACTGCTTCCCCTAGTTTCTTTTCATTCTTTTCTTCCTATTTTTTTTTTTCTTGATATGTTACTGTAGGTATCCTATGCATCTTTCTAAAAAACAGCAGTTTAAAATCAAAGAGAAATTGATGGAAAGATAATTGCAGTATTTAAAGGTGACCTACAGTCAAGTCTGAGTTTTGCACGGGTAAGATCAGGTTTTAGACCTGCAGGAGTAGGTATTCTTGATATCAGTTCTCTAACTTCAAGGTGCAACTTAAAATAGGCCATCCAGTTAGATTATAATTACTGTGTTCCTACCAATCTCACTGCCATCGCTATCACTGCTACTGTTACTACTATTACTAATACTAATTTTTTTTTCCAAGGAATAAGCAGGATTTTATTAATCAGCAAATAAATATTTCTTGGTATTTAATTTTATCCTCAGAGAATTTTGCATCTTGCACACTGTGATAGAAATATAAGCTCATTAACAGAATATTTTTTAACCAGACCATTATGACTTCATTTTGAATCAAAGCTCATTAAAACAATTATAATCAAATATTTCATTTTCTTTTTCCCTTGTGAGGAACAGCTGAAAAGGTTATGTTTGTTTTTCTTTATCTGAATCTCTAGGGCTATATAAACAGACTGTATGGACTTGGTTTTGCTCCTTTTTCTTTCCATTTAAGGGTTTGCTTAGCAGAGCATGCATGGGTGCTATTACTGGGATCTAAAAAGAGTTGCAGTATGAGTTGCAGCCAAGACCACACTCAAATCAGAGATAATTTTCAGCTTCGTGCCCAATGATGCTGCTTCACTACCAAAGGTCCGAATAGGGGCCATCTCTTGGTACTGCATCTTTGACAACCATTAGAGAGTAGACACGTCAGGGGTGGGTTTGCTTTTCCTTGCCTTGCTCCACTTGCAGGAACCTACGCACCATGAGCAGGAGAAAGGGTAAGATGGTGGAATAGGTGAGGTGAAGAAGAGACTCACTCCTATCTTAGATTAACTAGTTCATCATTCAAGGCAAAAATGACCAATTAAGAGAAAATATATGCTCAAAACCCAGTAAATCTCTGTAAAAATAAATTTAGAATTAATAAACCTTACTCTCACACAGCATTACCTTCATATGGAAAATGGTGATTTTTTTTCTTTTGAAATATCTAACAAGTACACTGCAAAAGATCAGCACTTAGCTATAGTCCAGAACCACTTACTTCACATTAAACATTAATTTTCTTTCAGTAATTAGATTAAAACCTGAAAGCTGAAGAGGGCCTGCCAGTTGAAAGCTCTGAGTTTGTTCAGACTTCTCTGTTTCTGTTGAAAATATGAATTTTTACTACCCTAATACAATAGAATTTCTGTACCAGCTCAGTGTAACTACAGTTTCCATGCAACAAAAAACAGGTAATATAAGGCAAATGTATGCAAAGCTCTATAATGACAAGAAATCAGTAACACAAATATAAAATTTTTTAAATTTTTTTTTAAAAAGTCAATTTTAATGCTCAGTTTTTCTACTACTAATTGACCTAGAAGTCCATGTCTAATTTTAAGGGAAGAGAAAATGCAATATATATGGCCATTCCTTAAAGTAAATAGTATCAGAACATTTTCTAGAAGAAAATGTCTTTATGGTCATCATATTAGCCAATGGTTAGGGTGATCTTTTGGACTTATGGGTTAAAGCCAACAGTTTCTGGAGTGTAAGGAGACTGCATATTATCCATCTCTTCTATCTCAGCACAAGACAAAGAGGCGACGATCTCAAGGTTTTTTCAGCACCATGAGGACCTGAGTTGTTCAGCCTGCTCTCCCAGAGCTATTGTCCTTTTCTTTTTTCCAATTTATGGATTGCATTCTAGGTTGTGAGGTTTTTCATGACATCACAGCAATAAATAGGAATGGCTTTCAAAAATCTGCTGGACTAGTATATTAAAGAATCATTTAGTCTAAGTATGGATATGCATATCCATGATTACCTGTTTTAATTTAACTTTTAAATGCTCTATAACCACATTGTTAGCTCAAGCAGGAAGATCACAGCCATTTTTTTCTTTGTCTTTTTCTTCATTTTCTTTATTCTTTTTTCTTTTTCTTTCTTTTTTTTTTTTTTCCTCCCTTCTTCCTCCTCCAGGGTCTAGCAAGATAAAAAAAATTCCAAATCACATATAAAAAATTGATTTGCATATGAATGTGCAAGGAAATCTCTTTGCACAGCACTGGACATGAGATCTCTGCTCTTCTTGTGCAACACACTTGTCTATTTTTCTATAGACAGATCTCCCACTGATGATGACAGGTGTGACTCAGGTGGACAAGCAATGATATTTTAAAGGACAGCACATAAGAATTAGATAATGCATCATGTCTAAGAGTGCAGCTAACTCTTTACAATAAACCAGAATAATAATAACATTAACAGATGGGATAGTTGTAGTTATAGTTCATTTCTAAGACTGTTTCCAAATGCAGACCTCTAAGCCAATGGACTGATTATAAATCTGATTTATTTCAGATTTATATCAGTGGGAAAATCTGATTTATTTCAGATTTATATCAGTTTAACCTTCAGGGTAGAATTGTCAACTGTCTTGTCAATCATCCCTTGTCAGTTGCCAGGGTTGAGGTACAGAGAACAGAAGGGTGAGGTACAGAAGGAAACAAAGAAAAGAAACATCTTTCCATCTAAGTACTCCTACCTACACCAGACTTCATTTTGGCCCTTCCCAATTAAAAACATTTTTCCCAGAGGCAACAAGATATGGACATTGCATTGTGTGATGGAGTGTATGATTTCTTTTTTTTTTACGCTTGTTTAGGAAGGCCAGACATGACGCTTGTATCAAATCTGGTCTGCATCTGGGGTATTTTGCAGTAGTCAAGAGAACTGCTTCTCTCAGGACAGTGCTTCTCTGTCCATAGTTCTCCAGCTCCCACACCATGGCTGTAGTCCTTGCACCCTACTCAACAGCAGCCAAGTGTATTCAAGACCCTCTCGCCTACACAAAAACAATATTTTCCCCATCACAATGATATTTGCCTGGAGGATCTGATTTTTCTTTGAGAAGGAGAAGTTATTTTAAAGTTTTTGTTGTTAACCACTTGTTTTAAGGACAGCAGCAGACTAAAAGGCAGTGACCTACTCATGGATGCTGAGATCATTTAAAGTTGTGCAATGCAGGCAGTATGGGCAAACCCAGACATTCCAAAGTCATGAATCAGGCCCCATAAATCATGAGATAGCCTCAAAATAGTTATAAAAAAAAAAAATTAAATTGAGTGCTGGTTTCTCTCCACTATCTTCTGGCTTTGTCATCTTTTAAGGCACACTTTATATCAAATTTTCAAATTCTTCTCATCTAATATGTGTACTATGCATTTTTTGTTTTTAAGGAAAATTGATGTTGTTAAAATATTGAATGATGTGCAGAACTGTAGTCTTCAAGAAAAACATCAAATATGGCCACGCTTGTGAGAATATCACAAGAGCTGGAAACAAAGGAATAGTGTCTATACATTGCAATAGTCTTTTCCAGGCACTTTTATAAGACAAACATTTTATATCCTAGCTGTGCTTTAATTAAAACCAGTTACTTCCTTTTGTTTGAAATAGCTGAAACAATTCAGCACTTAAAAATAAAGAAAGGAAAGAAAATAGAAGAAGCTATCTGGATGGGTTTCTAATAGTGGGTGTAAATCCAGTCATAATCAATATTTATTTGTACAAACCATTTCAGTGGGAAAATAGAGCCTCAGAAGTGTGTATTCAATTAAGTGACATACCAAACCTTTGTTATCTTTCTGTTAGACCTGGCTAGTGTCTATGTACATTGTAAGTCAAACATAATAATATCATAATCATAAATAATTCCTATTTATCATGGAAAGCTGACTCCAGTGTCAATCGTTGGGGGTCTGCATTTCTGTTGGTACTTGTAAATGCCTGAAGGCAAAAGCAACTTTATTATTACAGATTACATCACCGTCAAATATTAACTTATGAACCCTCTTCAGACTTCAAAAGTTGGGCAGCATTTTTTGCCTCTTATCTGAATTCTTTAATAATGCATTAGAAGAGCAAAATTTTAGAAGAATTTGTTTGAGATTTCTTCTTTGGCTTCACTGCAGTTCTCAATGAGCAATGCATCATCCAAACACATTACAGAAATTAGAGTCTGCATTCCATTATGCATTCAGACATTTATAGCAGAATGATAAACCTGTCTGTACCTCAGGGAGTTAGCTTTATAAATCAAGACTTCCTGTAAAAAGATTACATTCCTATTTGAAATTATTTGGATTCTGAATATTTTTTTCCATATAATGTTATAGTATACATCAGAAAAAGAAAGGAGAATGGAATTAAAGAAGAGAAAAGTGAAGCTTTATTAGAGGTAAAATGTGTTACTATTTTATTTTGATTTTCTGAAAGAAAGCTGAGATTCTGAAGTTTTAGGATTGAAAGCTTCACTATTATGGAGCTTATAAAAAAAACCCAAACCAAACCAAACCAAACCCTCATCTCTTAATCTATTTTTGAAACTTATCTGCTTCTGTAGTACCAGAAAACCTCTGTCTTTCATGGATTTATTATTACTGAAGTCCTCTGGGGGAGAAAGATGCTATTATCACTATTTTAGAGATCGGATGTTAAAGCACAACTCCTAAGGTCTTGCAGGTAAGTTCTGACAGAGCAAGGGATTGAGCCAGTGTCTCCCAACCCAAAGGTCACACAGGAGATGGAGAAATGAGAAATGCAGTCACAGAACCACAGAATCACAGAATCACAGAATATTCTGCATTGGAAGGAACCCACAAAGATCATTGAGTTCAACTCTGAAGTGAATGGTCCACAGGAGAGTATCCCTTTTCAGCAAGCAGGACACAGTGGGTCAGGACACACTCTCATTAGCAATAGGTAGGGATTTGGATGGGACATTTTGTGGTGTGAATGTCCTGGAGGCATCACAGCACAGTGTTCTAGGTGTCATGTCATCTGTCCCAAGATGCTTCTACTGACCTGAGAATTTCACTGCCTTAGTAAATGCAATGAGACATTAGTTTGCTAACATGTGTGAGGAGCAGAAATGCAAGTTCCACAGTTCCACTTATGGCCATACCCATGTCTTCTTTCACCACATATCAAATATCCCCATCAAGCCTCAATGTGACCTCTCTGAGATGTCTGTCTTACAAATTATGGTCAATATAACAATGGTCACAGAAAACCATAATAGCAAGGTATTATACTTCTTGAAAAAGAAAGGGTTTTCTCTGTGATGTCAAGTGAGCATAACACCCTCTAAAAATTTTGGTACATCTTTAGTTAGGAAATCAGTATACATGGCAGGGCTTATTAGGATGAGGCTTGGGACAGGAAATAATAAAAATAAAAGGAATGAGGGAATACAGGAAATTGGATGGAGAATGTGAAGTTATCTATGGTTTTCTGCTTTACTGCAGTACTTGACTTCATTTCATTTATGTCTGTAAATTCAATAACTCTGGCTGTTCCTCAGCAGACATGCCTTTCCCCTCTTAATCTGCCACAAAATACTTTGTTAATTGTATGCTGTGTATATTCAATACCCAGAAGAAAAGAGACTTCAGGATGGAGATGCACGAAAACAGTAATTTTGGAGGTAGGTGAATGTCAAAAGTCACCTCCCATAGTCGTTAACACTGAAATGTACAGGTGGACTGTAATTTTTCTTAATTTTGTCATTTAAAATTTGGCAACTGAATTTCAGACCTCAGAATAAGAAAACACTGAGCTAAACTGACAAAGTCTTGTTCTTGTAGGTCAAATCACTTAGTCCAGCAAATGGTCTGAAATCCTATTAATAAAGTAGGGTTAGATGTTTGGGGTCTTTAATTTATACCACAAGTGATACCCACAATGATTTCAGTATCTGCACATTAACTTCTTTTAATGACTTATCATCTATGCATTAACTGTATTTTATTCACTGATTGAAACAGTTCTTTAGGGCTAAAATGCCTCTTGAGAGCTACAGTTTACATCCACCCTGAAGTAATTGAAAGGCTTCATGGCTCTGAAAACCACCAAAGAACACCACCATATGTGTTCATATGACACAAGAAACTCACCTTAAAATTTTTTTTGACATATGTGCAAATGCAACCATCCTTCCTACGTTTTTCTTCTTTTTTTCCCAAGAAATAAAATCTTGTTCCATAATTTCATTGTAAAAAATTTTCTCGTTTTTATTTTTCTCTAGAATCAAAGGTTTCATGCACCACCCTTAATCTTCTTAAAACTTGAAACACTTGTATGACACATAGATATTCCATGTTAAGTGTAAGCTATTTGCCACTCTGCCATTAAAAACCTACTCCAAAGCAAAGTCTAAGTTAATTTGATCAGGAAAATTTATCCTACATTGTTCACTTAATCTGAGATTTAGAATCAGGAAGCCATGGAAATAAAATCTGCAAGAGGAATCCGATTTGACAATCAGTAATCCTCACTCTTTGCTAGTTTGTTGCAATTAGAGATGTAGCGCAATACAAATAAGGACTCAGGAAGATACAGAGTATTGATTCCCTTTTGTGCTTCTTTTTTCTTTTGTTTTTACATTATGAAATACTCCCAGGAGATACAAGCAAAGTCTGAGGAGGCCAGGCATAGATGCTGTACCAGCACTACAGAGCAAAGTAATTCAGTGTATGCAATCTTAAAACCATAACCATTAATCTTTTGATGCAGTGCATCTCTGAGTGTAGACTTATAAAGAGTATAATAAAACACAGATGTGCCACAACTGTTGGAGTCAAGTCCTGCCTTTTCTCAGCCATTTGACTTATAACAGCAGAGTAAGAGCATGGGAATGAGCACAGGGAAAATCTAAGGATGCAAATGATCAAATCACTTCGTTCTCTAAGACATTAAGTTCCTTTAAGTGCTAATTTTTAGTTTTGCAGGTTGACTATAAAACCACCTATTCTACAGTGATGCCCTATTTTAGTTTATTGATATTTTCCACTGTTAACCTGTCAGTTTCACTGTATAAAGTCTTTAAAAGTTTAATTACCTGAGTGAAATCCTTCTAAACTTTATGTTGAAATTTGGAAATATTTCAGAATATTTCAGAATACTTCATTAACCGTGTCTGAGATTGGGCTAATGAAAAAAAATTGCTTTATTTTGTTTCATTTTCTAACAAATAAATCACCACAATGTTTTCTCTGAATAGTTTGAATTTGTCAGCTTTTAAGGAACGTAATTGAAATTTGACAAAGGTTGGCCTTTGAAGCATGTGTATGAGTTTGACTGTTTCTGGGAAACTGTACCCAAATTTATATAAAATCACAAGCTTATTTAACAGCTCAAGGGACCAGAAAGGACACATAAAGGAATGATGTGAAAGCTGTTTGTACTGCTGTGCAAAACCAAAGGAACTAAAACAACAGAAAACAGCATGTCCTCTTGGGCATCTCTCTTTTTTTATGTGTGTTTATGTGGGATTATTAGTTACAGCTTTTTATCCCTCTTTTTCATGAAGCAGTGATGAGATCCACACAAGAAAATATTAAGAAATAAATCATAGTGGTTTTAGGGCAAAGTTTTAAACAAAGCAAAGGCTGACACACAGAAGAAAGGAAACAAAATATCAGATAACTCATCGTTAATCAACAACAATTCCAGTCATTAAATGGGATAGTCATCTTTGAAAAAAATGGGATGTGATCATAAAATTTAAAACCAAATAATAAAGCTTGGGCACCTTTTTTATGCTATTTCCTCATCTTCAAATGCCTAACATTGTGATTTTATTTTTATAGTCTCAATGAAAATTGTATTTAGTCATAGTGAGAGGTGATAAGGAAAGATGGATTTCTTGGAAAATCATTAATTTTATCAGAGAAGGTTCAGCTAGCCACACCTACAATCTGTTCCTCTGATGTTCCTCAACAGGGTATGCATGTGATATGTCTGTCTGTGTGCACGTTTGTGTGTATGCATATCTCATATATAAGTAGTATAAGAAAGACACAGTTCATGTGTGAGAGAAAAATCCCATTGAAATATAACAGTCCCAGATGTTATTTTTTTTTCAGTACAGTGTGTATGCAGAAAGCAGCTTCCCCTTCAATAGCTTGCAAACCTCCTAGACTGTTGACTGTACTCATCAATCGAGAGCCACCAGAAAACAGCCAGAGCAATAACATATATATAACCAGGCCTTGAATGTTTGTATATTTTTAGTAAACATAGTTATTTGGTACCCAGCTGTGCCCCTATGTTATTTTTCATAATGGTTTTGCTGTTTGAAGATCAAAAAGCACAGGACTATACCGTATATTTTAAAGAAAGGAAATGAGGAGGCAAAACTTAGATAATTTAAAAATCTCTCTGGCACCTGTCCAAAACACAAAATACAACTGTAGAGATATCCCTGAATATTACATTATGTACCTTGTGCAGGGCCAGAATATCTGTACTGTTTGGTGTATGTTACTCAAACTTCCAAATAGTGAAATTCTCTTAGTATTGGCTTCCTCAGCCTCATTATCTTTTGTACCATCAGCTACTTGGGCCTCAAAGAAGCAATTTTAAACTTTCAAATATGGTTAATGTAATAATTTAATTTTAAAAGGCCTTTTGCATTGTGTCTGAATGTGAATATGTTTTTCTTCTAATCTCCTTTCCTTGACAGTAATTCAAACTGTGTCACAGACTGTTGAAAAATTTGTCTCAGCGAGATGTTATTACTGATTTCTCTGTTTATTCTATGGGATCTTAAAACACATGAAAGTATCTTACAATGGAAAAAAATTATCTTATATAACTGAAAGGTGATTGAGATGTGCAAAGTTAATATCAGTGAGAAATTTTCATTTGAGCACAAATGGCAGGAGTGAGAAAGTTGCTGTATGTAGTGGCTGCCCGAAACTTGGGAGGCCTGTCCAGAGTGTTGTGTTCATGGTAGGGTGAAGACACGTGGGTTCAAGAGTTCAATAGGGATTGACAGCAAATACAATACACTGGAAAATAGCTGGTTGTGAGAGAAAAGCAAGCCAGGGAAAGATATAAGAAACAGCATTTGGCCGAGGGAAGAGATCACCTTTACATAGTGTACCAGGAAGGTGAGCTGGGATTTATGAGCAAGGAAATTCCATATTGTTTGCTTCTACTACATGCCAATAAGGTTTTTAGACCAAGAAATAACTTCTTTCTCTTTTTCCAGTTCATGTGGAGGTTTTTGTTGTTTGTGTTGATTTGGGTTTCCTTGTGGTGGAAACTACATTTCAAGTCTTGACATTTTACCCCTTGAACCAAAATCCCCAATATTATTATGTTTGAGTTCTGGAATTATCTTAAGAGACATACAACATAAATCTGTAATGTTCAAATCCAGTTTCTTGTATTCTCTGAGTCTTATTGTTCATGTATATAGAACAAGCCCAAGTAAGTGAATCTTTATGCAGCAAAAAAATCCAATTACTTCCCTGTGTGCTCCACCTGAAGAAAGGCTTCTTGATGTGGGCATGAAAAGTGCTTTTACCTCATATTCAACTTCACTAGGCTGCAAATAAAACATATGGGCATATTTTGATGTTCTTCTCTAGCAAACACAAACGACACAAATACTACAGATAACTGCACACAGATAGTGGCAAAGTGTACATAGATTTAGATTTTTCACCAAAGAAATCTCAGAGTAAAAGTGCAGCCTAAAGATGAATGTGAAGTTCCTGTTGACAACAAAGGGACCTGGAGGCACACACATCCAAAGGCAAGGTATGGACCACAGTCACGAACCATAGGAGAAGTTCTGACACTGAAAATGGGTTTATTTAACTTCACAAAAGCACTAAGCACACGGGGAGGGAGATGCATGAAATAGGCTGTGGAGTGAGCACTAGTGAAGAAAGATGCAAAGTGACATGCTAGGAAAGCAAACATCTGGCATACATGGAAAAAAGGATTGTCTGGATAAAGTGAAAAAGCAGTCACTCAAAAACTGGAGGATCAAAAAGCATTTGAAATTTAAATGAGAGGGCAGTAGCTGAAATACTAAAAAGTAAAGGAAATTTTAAAGATAAATTGTAGGTGGTCAAAATAAGCACTGATAGAGGAGATTTGTCTGGTCTTTTATCTACATAGAGAAGAAAAATAAACAGAAATTTTGTTTAGATCGTACTGTTTCTAGATGTACAATGTAGACTCAGAGGGAGTTTTATTTCTTTACATATCTATCACTTTCTAATACAGATATTGAACTAGAGAAAGGAAGAAAAACAAAAAACCAACAAACTGATATTTGCTTTGAATTCCAGGAATAGAAATTGTCTTATTTGAAATGTGGAAAATTATTTAGAAAATGTTTGTTTGTAGGTATGTGTGTCATAAAGACTGATGGAGAGTATATGTACATATGAATAGAGAGACATCTATATATTTCCAGTGACAGCAAAGGAAAATTGTAAATTTAAACAACATATGTAACAATACATGGCTTTTCTGAAATACCAATGTTAGTAGTGCAGAGTCTTTTATCTTCTGTGGGTGAATCCTGCTGAACTACTGTGAAGTACCCACTGCTGTGAGAGTTCATGTACAGATTAATTTCTTGTCATTCCTTTTTCTGAATCTCCTTTCCAAGGAATCAGTGCCCACATTCAAAAACAAACCTTCATTGTTGCTCTCAGGGTCCACCAAGGAAAACTGTCCTCCTCCTTGGACCAAGAATTTCTGGAGCTACTGCTGCAGGACTTGCAGCCCATCCAGCAGGGCTGGCCCAACCATATGTTACAACCTGCCTTGAAGGTGAGATAACAGAGGTTGTTTTTAATAGGTCCTTTGGGGCAGATTAGAGTGAAATGACACTGAATGACCAGTGTTTGCAAATACATGTATGCAAGGTTTATTTTAGAACAATTTGCTTGCAATGGAAAGCAGGTATGTAACCATTTGGGTTATTTTATCATCTATAGTAATATAGCAATATAAAAGTATGACAATACCACTTCAGAGGATATATTAGGAAAAGGCAGAAAAAGAAAGAAAGGCTGAAAGAGTAAATAGTGGAGAGAAACTATACGACCTCCTGTGGATTCAGTGACAAGACTTAATTGTTGCAATTTCAGTGTCCGTTTGTAGAGGTGATGGTCACAGTCTTGATCCGTCGGGGGTTGGGAACAGCCCATGAAACACAAAGTCCAATTGGTTAATATACATTTAGGTTTAGGTGGACTGCTCAGGTACCTTCCCTGGGCGGGAGGAAGGAGTATTACTCTGTCTATTTCAACACTGTAGTTCTGTTGTAGCACCGTGGATCTTGTGCAGTGCTCTGGTGGAAGGCCTGAGGAGTGAAGTCTGGGCGCACTCTGGGGGTCTTTGATGGTTTATGACCCTTTCTAAGGTGACAGCTCCTCTCTCATCAGCGTGGTTGAGCCAGTTATGCCCCATCAGAAGGGATGAATTAACCTCAGGCCTTCGTGTGAATGTAACCTTCCCTGGGGCCCAGGAGGGAGGGGAGCGGGGAGTTTTTGCAGCTGAGCCAGTTGTGTGAGGGAGGACATTGGCATGATAAAAAGCACTATCCCACCTCAGTAGAGTCTGCTTCTTATCAGCCTTCTCCCTTATCTAGTTCAAAATCCAGAGCGTCCAACGCTCACCCTCTCTGTCTTATGCAGATCAAAGGTTTCACCACCACATACAAAACCCTCTCCTTCTCCCTTTCTGTTTGGGGGGTGCAAACCTTGCCTCAGAAAAGCACACTCTGCTTCACAAATGGCCAACTGTTTGAGTCATTACCAATTAACATTTCAGTCTCTCACACCATCCCAAAAAGCATGAAGCATTAAATCAGCTAGCAAGCCATATTTATGGCTTTAAGGATAAGCAGATGGAAGGCTGAGGGCTTTGGAAAGAAGTTTCACCTTCACCTATAGCCCTTCACCTGTCTGGCTCATCCATATCCCATTTGCTTCACAACTCCCACTCTTCAGTCTCTGAATCCGACCTCTGCTCTAAAGAAAAAAATTAAGAGAAAAAGCAGTCTAATGCCAAAAGTGAAAGAAAAGTCTCATACTACTAAAAGGAATCAATTTTTTTCTCAATGAGACATTTGTTTTCACATGGAAATTCCTTTTCAGCTAAACAGGTAAAATCATGGCCTTCTTTTCAAATAAATTCTATTTTCAGACAAAGTTTGAAAATAGAAAAGTGTTTTCTACAAATTTTTCTATAGAGAAATGGCCTTCTGAGCTCTACTAATGTCCATTTCAGTGGGTTTATCCCCTAATTCCTTTTTGAGCAACATTCTCCTTGACCTTACTGATGAGTAAAGTCTCAAGATTTGGCATGAAAAGTTTCATTACAGTCCTGCTACAAGGCACATACATAGATTGTTTTATTCATTAACACACAAAAGCATTCCCCATTCCCCAACATCTTACATTTATAGACTGAAAAACAATAATCTATTTTAATACAATCTCACATACTGAACAGCAGAAATAACCTTTTTCCATCTGTCAATTAAAATAGTCACCTGAAGTGAACAGTAACCTTTTAGGTAATTCTCCTTAATCTCTTTGCTTAAAGCCAAATATTTTTGCTTGCCTCTAATAAAAATAAATCCACAACCAACTAGATACAGCATGCATAGAATTTTAAGAAATGTTATTTAGTACAGAAGGTTTCCATTAACACTACCCTTACCATATATTTGCTTTAGAGTTCCCTACGTCTTTTTTGTAAGGATGAGTTAAGACTTTTGTCTCTTTATCTGTTATTTGTTAATATAGTAATTCACTTAACACGTCACAGTTTCTCCAGCTGCCTTACAATAAAAGCCTTAATAATTTCAGACATTTTAGCAGGCAATGATTTATGCATATATGTATGTATATATGTTAGCAATTAAGGTTACGTTTAATATTAACCTAATCAAACTCGAGTTTGTGGTTAAGTAATCATCACTTTTGCTTCAGTGAGATCCTGTCTTTTTTTTTTTTTTAACATGTATACATACATACCTAAAATAAAGTCTAATAAAGGGTAGAAAAAGTTTTCTTTGGTTATATTTTCTCCTTGTTTTTCCAAATGTATTTTCAAAATAAACTGCATTCATAGTCTATCTGCACTTGAGAATAAAGAAGCATGTATGTTGTTATTGTCTCAAGCCTTCTTTCCACTAACAACACTTTGTTCCAGATGTTAGATGTAATAATGGGTTTTAAGAAGTGATTGATGACTGTGCACTAGTTTCTGAAGCAGAAAAAAAAATCCCTGAAATCTAGTTCAGCCAGGAAAATAGTAGGTAGTGTCCTATCTCCACAGCAGAAATATCACAAGAATATTGAAATTGCCCCTCTCCAGTGATGAGGCCCACTTGGATATTTTCAAAACCCTGCTGGTGCATGCACTGGTGGAGGGAGGTTTCCCACTGACCACTGGTGGGTCCACTACTGAGTACTGAAGGAAGGGAAGCAGGAAGATCTGCAACATGAGGAATGCTTTTACTGGCGAGTGAAATATAATCTGTAAATGTTACTGAGTTGGACAGTGTCATGGACAATTTTCTGATTTGCTTGGCAGATGGGTTATAGCATAGAGATGGTTTTTCAGGGTGCTGGACCAGTTTAGTGTATTTTACCTGGAAGATAAAGAGATGATGAATACTCTACATTAAAAGTCCTGCAGGGAATTCTGAGTTCATTCACAAGCTTGCATCACTGAGCTGCTTTCTCGAGATGATGGGAACCCCTTTCTGTCACCAGATTTAGAGTTTAGAATGGCCTTCAATGCCATCCTCTCTAATGGGAGGTTTATTAGAAAATACCTCAAAAATCAAAAATCATTCTACAGAAGGATATGTGGCATTCCACACACAAAAAATAAAAAGCAATTTACTTCTTCTTTACAATGATTAGAGGGCGGAACAGGGAGTTGAGATATATTTTCAAAGGAAAACATTATTTCATCATATAGATAATCACCTTTGTTTAATATAATTTAGAAATTCCTGATATTGGATAGATGAATTAGGAATATAAATTGCTGGGGACAGAGATAGGATCAGAGAGATTCTAAGGACTGTGGAATGTATGTTTTATCTCCACAAACATAGATTTTAATACCTTATGTTTTATCTCTCTACAAAATTAGGCTAGGTTACCTTTGTCTAGTAGAGATAATTATCTTTTATAAAACAGAACAGTGCATAAATTCTGAGGGAAATGTAATATCTTTTGACATAGCTTTAGACCACCCACACAGCAAGATAGGGAAACCAATAATCTTAAGCCAAAATATGTTTAAATCACTAAAAAAAGCTTTTGCTTTTTTACATATCTTGCATTGTCTGTTAAAAAGAACTGAGCTTGTTGTGAGCTATTTTGAATTTTTGAGCCCACTCTTCTGTCCAGTCTATGATATACTAATTATTTTGCCAAATATAAGGTTAATTTTCAGTACAAATATACAATCAAATGTATTCTGAAAATAGGCCTCCAATTTAGAAGGGAAAGGATTGCCATCTATTTTTAGGGCTACATATCTTTTACTACCTGAAATCAAGTCAAAACCCACTTTGATGCAAAGGATTAATGAAAGAAAAGGATGCAAGTGTTTATATACTTCTTATTAGAACCTGGCTTTTTCTTTACCTAAAATTGAGAATTGCTTACCCTCACCATACTTAGCACAGATTTTAGAGATGACTGCTACAAGAAAAATCTCACAGCACTGCACAGGATGTAATTTATGCTTAATAGGGAAAAAGGGCATGCTCTGTGTCAGGTAAGTACCATTCACCCCCATTCATGTCCCCAGGAATAGGACATAGAAACTTGGGAGATGAATTCAAGACCAGTTTCCCTCAGTCAAGGATGGTTGTCAACCAAAACCACTGAAGGCAATGGAAAACGTTACCCAGAATTCCAATGCCATTTTGATTGTTTTCCCAGATAATAAGGAAGGAACATTAACAAATGAGCCTTTATTTGTGGATCATAGAATCATAAAGTATGGAAAAGTCTTCTAAGATCCTCAAGTCCAACCATTAACCTAGCACTGCCAGGTTCACCACTAAACCATGTCCCTAAGCATTAGGTCTCTACAGGTTTTTTTACCACCTCCAGGAATGAGGCGACTCCACCACTGCCCTAGGCAGCCTGTTCCAATGCCTGACCACGCTTTCAGTGAAGAAATCTTCTTAATAATTTGAAGATGGTGAATGGTGATTCTTGGGGCTACCACATGTAGGGCCAGACGCTGGATTTTGTGGGCCCCTTCAAGCTCAGGATATTCTCTTATTTTATGATTTTTTCAAAAACAGGCACAAAGTCTGGTTGACAAATATCTTTATTTATCTAAAAAGCTCAGAATATGACATCCTTAATTAGAGTCAGAATCAGATGTAATACCTTTATCTGCTGGGAGTTCCATCATCTTCAACTACCAGGGGAAGAAGCAGTCAGCAACTTCATGCATATACAGATTGCAAACTCTACGGTTTATTTCTCTACATTAACGGTTTCCTCTGTATTGCCCTTCGAGGCAGGCAGCTCTTACGGTTAAGGAAAGCAATGATCTCCTTTTCTTGACCCTTTCTTCTGCTGTAAGTAGTACTAATAGTAACAAAAATATTTTCAAGGTAAAATTCCAATCCTGAAAATGGCTTTGCTTGTCAGACTTATGACTTTGCTTAAGGTAAAAGAGTCCTGTGCTCTCTGCACTTTCTCCAGTTACAGTGCTTTGATTCAGTGAGCAATCAGCTTGAGTTGAAAACAGTGATTAAGCTTGGCTTAAGTTGTGAGAATCATATCGAAACTCTTTAAATTCAGTCCAAACAGTGGAATAAAAACATACCTCTTCCTTTAATAAAAAAATTATGAGCTTTTTAAATAGAACTTAAAACAAGTGGTCTGAATTAAATTGTAGTTGTGACCTCAGGTATTGCTGTTTTTCCTTGTAAATCCTGGGAGCTGCAAGCTATTTGGCTAAGAATTCAGTGAAAGCTTGAATAAACCAGATTCTCTAACTCATACTTTTGCACAAGATTAAAAAACATTAGTTGTGTGAAGTCAGGTAAAACTGTGAAACCACGTAAAAGATAGTAGCAAAGAGAGGTATGAGGAGAAACCATTCTTTATCCTTCTCTTCAAGTTACTTAGCACAGATGAGAGCATACTCATATATAAGGAAAAAAAAATTGCACGGTATAGCATCATGTCCATATGATACAGGTTTAATTCAGTCTCCCATGACTCTTGGAGTGATGAAAAAGAAAGCATCATGACACTTCCCAAAACACTATCAGCACTGTGCAGGAGTGGGGTATTTAAACCTAAGCTGAGTCCAAACACTTGGTCAGGTGCTGGGAGCTCATTGTCTCTTGCTCACCTGCACAGAAGAGAGTACAGGCTACCTCTCCCCAGGTACCCATGCCTGAAATGAAAGGGAATTGCTTCACTTTTATTATTTTTTTTTATATGAAGCCTGGATTCATGGTATTCATAGCAAAATTACTACTAAGTTGCAAGAAACCTACATGTTGATGGGACAATTACATTGTTCTGACCCTAAGAGTAGATGTAGATACCCTTCCCATGCACAAAAAAAAACTAGCTCAGCTTAGTTCACCTCAGTGAAAAACATATCATTTTGCTCTTGAGACACGTAGTTTGCACAGAGATGCCCACAAACCTGCAAAACTTTTCAGTTTTAGATCTGAAGAGCTAAGCATTTCACTGGGGCTACTCACACTGACATGATAATGGGCTTAAATGCTTTGCTGGTCTGAGGCCTCTGGGTATATACACATTTATTCATCTTTTTAGGTATACACACAGATTCTTCCTCTTCAGAGTAAGGCTATACCACTGCTAAGGCTGTTATGTTACGTTTGGAACACTGGCAGAAGAAAGACATAAAAAAGTCTATTTTCTGTAAGTTGCATCAATTGCATAGCTGCAGAGGAGCTTCATGGGATGGTAGCCTTTGAAGACATGTGCTGCCTGCCAGTAAACATCTTTACCACTGGCATGTGGGGGCATCATGTGAAGAAACCAAATGGGGATCTCTCTCTGATGATATGTGTTCATGCACAGTTGACCATGCGTAGAATCACAGAATCATAAACTCATAAAGTGGTTTGGGTTGGAAAGGACCTTAAAGATCATCTAATTGCAATACCCCTGCCATGGGCAAGGGAGCCTATCATAAATATTGGACCCAACAGCAGTAGGGTAACGTAGTGACACTCATGCCACAGACCATACACTGGGTAGGTTTGCTGGGACTATCAGGAGAAAAATCTTCCCCAGCTATACCCTGGTTGAAGTTGCACTTTTTGTTACCAAAATATATCAGTATGTGCCCAGAAATCTGCGCCAAAGTAATGCATGAGAGACTCAAAGTCTGATCAAGTCCCAGTAAAAAAGTCTCTTTAATTTCAAGCTACAAGAAATTTTGCTCATAAGAGCTTCACTAAAACAGAACAATCCTAATTCTCTCAGGTCCGAAGGAATGTATCTGTCTGCAAAGTAATATCTAATGGCAGAGCTTTTAACCTTTAAATCATCCCACCTCATTTCAGCATTTAAGGGTCTGCATCCCAAAGGAGAGAAGTCCCTGTGTGCAAACAGGTGATCTACACTACCACAGCTCTTCAAAGTTTAACAACGAGGAATTTGTGTTGTTTCAATCAAACATCCATTCTTCTTTCCCTGGTCCAAGATGTGAGAACCTGGAGACTGTAATAAATATATATCACCATTTTGCAAATATTACCTGCTGTTTTTTAAACAGCAAGAGTAAAAACATTGCCTTTGTGCATGTTCCCATGAGCTCACAGGGATTTAAAGCATTTCATCAGCACATTGCATTTTTCACCTATTATTTTATATTTTTAAAGTGGGACAATGCAGCACTGAAAATGGTGAGGGTTTAAGGTAGAGATCTGTTTCAAAAAGATTTTAATATGGTAAAATCAATCTAAAATCTGTACTAGGCAGGGAAGTGGCAGGGGATAACACGAGCAAAGGGAATAAAAAGAGCTCTGAAGAGCCCATACCAGTTGCTAATACTTAATCTCTTTAAATAATGAATTAGCTGCTCATATCTAGTCGCTGCTAAGAGAAAGCACTTTCTTTGTGAAGTGAAGTAAAGCTTGAATATCCATGAATTATTCAATATAAAGTGTGCCAGTTAAAATGCCTTGATATTGGAAGTCAAGTGTAAGATTATCTTTTGTCTGTCAGAAAGCATCTCTCCCATGTTACTGAGACTTGAGGGGATGGAAAAAGGGGCCAACCAGGGCACAAACACGTCAAGAAAAATAAGTGAAGTATTGTAGTAACTTGCAGAAGCATTTCCACTTATGTATGAGCTTCAGTCCCATGCAGAAAATGTTCTGCCAGGCTTTATTCTGATTATTGTTTCTGTTCTCCTTTACCTCCATCACTGCTCTGTTGTCTGTGACTCTGAGAGAACCACTCATGATGCAGTAACAATGCTCCAAGGCTCCTTCCAGCAGAGACAGTATCAGTTATCGATCTGTCAGCCTTTGCTGACATGGAGAAATATATTTCCATACTCCGGTTTCTAACAGACCTTTCTACTGTATCACAATGTTTAATTTAGAAGAATGTACCTTGCAGAAGAGTCTGGCACAAAAATTACTATTTCACAGGAAAGTTTAGGTGATCTAGCCTTGAGGTATGACATGGACATTCCAAAGGGTCAGGTCTGCTGTATTTTGGAGGGGGTTGTGTTTCCTTCCAGTACTGTCCATATTGTTGATGGCACCTCCACATACCTCAAACAGTCCTTTTATTTTATTTTCTACCTGTGTTTTGGATGGATTCCATATATCTTTATATTTTTCTCTCTTTCTCTTTTAAAAGAGTTACTGCATACTTTTTGGGGACAACTTCAAACTCTTCCTTCTCTATACTAATGTTGTACTGCTAGTGCTACTGATCAGTGCATGTTTGGATAAATTTCTCAGGACATAAAAGTGACTTACCTCTTTGTCTTAACAGAACAATCCATCTGAGATCCCTTCCATTTATTTTCATTTTCCTGTTGAAACCTGAAGAACCAGATTTTTCTAGTCAGACTCAGCCCAGGACAGAGAAAAACTTGTTGTCTGTTTCACCTGTCTCTTTCACTGTGGATTAATAAAGAAGCTGCAGTTTTAAGTATTTGTTATTTCTATTTTCTCAGACACCTTTCTGCATATTTGGTGATAGTCTATGTTACTTTTAACAGATATTAGCCAAATAAGCAGCGGTAGATTAGTTCTATTTTCAGCCTCAAATGTGATCTGATTCAGAATAAAATCTGAATTACATCACGAAATTAAAAGGAGAGAAAGAAATCAAATTAGCTTCCAGAACTTTCCCTCTGGAAAAAGACAGTTTGTGATTATATGATTAGAAGTAAAGTACTTTGAGTTAGAACTTTTTCTTAATACAGCACTGAAAATTAGTATAAAGAATCTAATATTAGGAAGATTAATCAGAACTGAGAAAAAAATGCATTAATTCCTTTGTTTTGAAGGGAGGTACTTGCATGATGTCTTTTAAGATACGGCTTGCAATGCCCTCATTCAATAGATTAAGAATATACAACATGTTGCATGACAAATAAAGGCGCAGTCTTTAGAGTCATTTAAGATTGATGTTTAGTAACAAATTAAAACCATTTGCCACTCTCCCCAGAGATATTTTGGAATGAAAGATTAATTATCCATATTATTGTGAAATCTAGATCCAGAAAAACTCTCTTTTGTTCCAGAAATTAATTTAAATGTATTGAAATGATTTCTCAGAATTTATATGGTGCCTTTCCTCATTAAAATCTATGGATATATATTTCACAGTATTTAAAAGAACACAGATTTTAGCATTGAAAAATTAGAGGCTTGTGGCCTTTTAAATGTCAAAGACCATGTTATGGTCTCAGTTCTATGAAAGTAATTCTTGCTGAAATGAATATAAGTTCCACATATATGCTGTTTTCATAATCAGAACCAATTGTTTTTCTGCTCGCATAATTCAAGCAGGGTAAATGGGAAGACTTAGGAGACCAGACATCACAAAGCAGTGCCATTCTTTGGTTCTCAGAATGTGCAACACACTAAATCTGATTGTTCTCACTTGTGGCTTTAACAGGATTTTATTAGATCTTCCATATTTTTACAGTGAGAAGAACCTCCATGATTTTGTTCCGTGACTCTGTATAATTCACCACTATTCAAGTTTTGTTGAGCTAGCCACATTTTTCATACTTCTTGCTGAATAACAGGTTTTCCTTAGCTAGCTTAAGTGAATGTGCTTTTGTGACTTTAAATCTACAAAAGCAGAAAATAGGCTCATATACACTTTAGACCACTACAAGGATGTTTGGGACAGGCCATGGTTTGTTTTGGGGGTGTGGCACATTGAAATTTTCCTGCAGAGTGCCTCCAACCTGCATAATATGTCTTGCTTCTAAGAGGCTTGTGGTCTATTTGTGCTATGGAGTTTCTTGTTTAGGTTTTGGGGTTATTGTGTGTGGTTTTTTGTGGGTTTTTTACAAACCAACAACAGCTCCTTACTATGTACACACTATGAAATACGTATGTCAGAGTGACCTAGTTCTTGAAGAATAATGCCAGATGTCATGTGCTCAAAAATACCTATACTAATGCTACAACCACCACTATCACTGTTTATGTTGTAATCAGCTGTTATAACGTCCTTTTATATCAGCACTTGTATTGTTTTGGAATGATGTCTAGAAGAGAGAGACGAAAACACACACTCTAACTGGGCCACTGGCATTTTTGTAGGAAATATTCAGAAAAAAACCCCAAACAGTTTTTAAAGTACCAGGGCCCTTTGACCTCTTTGACCACTGCAATACCTGCAAAAGAGGCCAGCTATATCTTTAAGATGCTGTATGAACACTTCAGCATCCTATTTCACAGCAGATATTTGAAACAACATTTTTTTCCAGGCAGGGCCAAAATTTAGATTACTATTTTTTCCCTGATACTTCTTCTTGACCACCAAAACTCAGATACTTGCACATCCTCCTATTGACAGTCAGAAGCTGTTTAGGTCCATGTATTAACCAGCCTTTTCTTCTGTAGGTTCATCTGAATAATTGACCCATCTCTACTGACTTCTGAGCTGTAAAATTCACATTTAGACTAAACCTTTAGACCAAAGCAACAAAAAGCTTTATTCCAGGAGTTTGAATGAGTCCACAAACGGATTTAATGGGAAAATATGTGCTTAGGTTGGAGGAATACATTACAGGACAAAAGTGCTCTGTTGCCTTCTCTAAAAACAGCACTTCTAGACTTAAAAATCTCAAGAATTAGGCAAGATGCTTGAGTATATCTGGTGCTGGCATGGAAACACAGTACCTGTTGTTTAAGAAAATGTTCCACTGATATTTTAAAATTAGTGCCTATCACAGCTAAAGGGGTATCAGCCATACATGTTACCCTTAATCTGCAGTCCATGCCCAAATAAAAGAACCCATCTGTAAATCCTGTTCACCTGTAGGAAAATTCTTGTCTTGCTAGCATGCAAGATATTATTGTTGCTTTTTCCATGTCTATAAATAAATTTTAAATGCTCCAGAATAAGTCTAGTTTGTTGTAAGTACAGCAGGTTGGATTTCTTACCCCATTCAACAACAGTTGTGATAAATGAAAAAAAAAACAGAGGTGGAAGAGTGACCTGCACTGAGAAAACTATGCTTCAGATCCAGACACAGCAGAAAATGTTGCACAAAAAATATTGACTCTTTTTTTTATCTACAACAGAGCAACTCTGTTGCTTTCAATGGAGCTTTATTCAACATCTTGGGGGGAACACATTATGAACTGATTAAAATAGCTGAAAACTGTTTTCCCTCCTTCCTTCCTTCCCTCCTTCCTTCCTTCCTTCCTTCCCTCCTTCCTTCCTTCCTTCCAGATCG
>VZTJ01000947.1:91168-175136 GCA_013397795.1 Orthonyx spaldingii | reverse complement strand
TCCTTTTCACAGCACATATCCAGATACAGAATCTCTGAGCTAATTATCAGGGCTGGGATTCTCAACTTAATCATCACTATCAATTCCCTGGAGAACAGTGGCATCTAAGAGCTAACCCCTGCCATGCTGAATCACAGCCACACAGATGAAGAGCCAAAGCCCACTGAGATTTTCAGAGGAAGAGGAGTCCCATACATACATTTAATATAATTCTATACTCTACAATTGAAGTGTAAACTAGGAAACAGTAGCTGATAAAATGCTATTTAAAGTTAAAACATTAATGTTATAGATTATTATTTTAACAAGGCTTCAGGGAAGCGAGAGTCCATCTGTCTGCATTGTCTAAAAGTAGTTCTACAGTATCTGTAATAATTACAGTGCACTATCTGTAAGAATTAACTCATTCTACATTCACCATTAATGGAAAAAAGGTGGAAAGATACACAGTCAATCGACTGAGTTGCTGTAACTTTGCACAAAGCATTAAATCAAGAGCAGAGAAAGGTAGACTGCAGAATTATTTTTCTCCATCATCCTCATTAAATTTTATTTCAGCAGGGAATTGTGTCACTGGTGCTTTAGTTATCTGCAGTGGATTCAACCCAATATTCAGCTTGAGTGTTCTCTGTAAGTGCCTGTGTTTGCAGGTACACAGGATGACGTGCAGTTATATGATGCCAGTAAATGCCAGGCTTAATTGTTTCATAATCATTCCATGGAATCATTTATTTTGCATGAATAAACACAGATGCTTATACTCTCTGCTGGTGTAAATGGTAATCATTCCACTGAAAGCAGTGGAGGTGTGCTAATTTACACCAGATGGAGATTTGGCCCGATTATTTAAGGACCTGAGGTATTTGGCAAAGGCTCAATAGACACGACTGAATTGTGAAGTTTCCTCCTAGGGCATTTCAGCAGTAAATTACATTTTATACAGAAACTTCAGCTATCTGGATGTAAAATCTTCCTGGAATAACTGCAGCAAATTAGTTGGTCTGTCAGATGAATGATATTTGCTACAGCACTTGCAGATGTTCAGTCCTGTGTGAGATTCCTTTGATGCAACTGCCTGTAACAAAGACACATTTATCACACTTACAGCTGTCTAACCTTTAACTAACATTGCTCAGATGGAAGAAACTTCTTTACCAGGATTCTAAACTATGCTGTTGTACTTTGTTAAGGTTTGGGTATAAGTAGCAGCATTGGCAGCTTACATGCCTATTGTTCATAGTGAATTGTTTGGTGGGTTGTTCAAGGCTGAAGCTTCAGGAGTTGCTAAAATATGTCAGAATTTATGGTTAAGTTTTTGAAGCACAAATGTCCTTTTAGCATGCATCATAGAACAAAAAAATTAAGAAAATGTCCTAAATGAACAGGGCAAGTTAAAATCAATCATTTAAGAAACTTAGCCCTAGATATTTTCTCTCCATTTTACACTAGTTACAATTTCATAATCTTGGAGCACCTTGCATATTGCTTGAATTGTGACTTTGGCAGCAGTACAGTAAGATGGGAAACACTCCATTTCACAAAATTGTAGTAGAAGATATGAACTTTACGCCAAGAAACCATGGTGTAATTCAGTGAGATTTCAGACTCACTGTGGAGTGGAGAAGTCATGCATACATTGGCACAATCTTATACATCTATACAGAGGATCATAAAATAAATGAAAGTTGAAAGATTAAAAAATATGAAAGAGAAAAAGAAAAAGAAACTCTGAATTTTATTCTAAATACTGCCACAAACAACTTTATTCTAATTTTCTTTCCTTTTCTCTTGCCAAAAATTAAGTAAATAAATATATTGTCATCACTGTTAATTTGTTCCGTTTTGCAGAATTCTCCAGAATGTAGTCAGTCATAATAAATGTCATAATAACTGCAAGAGATTCTGCTCTATAACCTCAAAAGGTGTTTCTCTACATGTCATTAGGACACAGTTGTTGTGTCACAAACCTGTTCTCACCTGTTGCTAGAGGAAATTCTATAGCCAGGTGAGTTTGGCAGCAGTCAGATTAAACTGTAGGAACACTTGATTAGATTTTTAACTGCTTCCAAAAAGGAAAAAAAAAATTTTTTTATTCTATGATTTCCGTAATCAGTGCAGTGTGATGTGATAAACAGTCAGAAGGACAATACTGTATAGATTATGCTGATTTTTCTGGTGTACTTCTAGCTCTCTGTAGAACCACTGCTCCATGTTATAGGCAGAGATGTACTTTCTGTGGTTGCATTCCATCAGCTGGAGAAGGATCTGATCCTCACTTATGTTTCCCTGAGAAGCAATAGAGGACATATTATTTCAGGAGGTATTATTTTCATCCCCTTTTCCTTCCTGAGCACATACAAACAGTTTAGAGCTTTTCCTCCAAATTACCCTCAGATGAGGAAAAATCTGACTTGGCAATTTTTTCTGTTGCATGGGTTATACTGTAGCAGATGGGCAACCTGCAACTGCCTTTAAAGAACCATACCCTGTTGATTATTCTGGTCCAACCAGGCAAACTATTGTAATGGGAGAAAACTTCTTTAACCATATATACCACATTTTTAAATATTTATGCATGTTTATATGAAGTCACACATCTAAGGGGATTCTGAGGAACTCTTTGTCAAATGTTCCTGAAATTCTGCTTGTGAAATCATACCTATCTCGACTGATAAAATATCTTTACAAAAAATCTGGTCCCTTATCTCCACTAGTGGAAAGTGCCAAAAGCAGATGCTTTACTATCTGTTTGGATCCTCATTCCTTTGTCCCTGTCCAGAAAGCTGCATTCTGGATGTTTCATGATGATCTTAGTGCTGTTACTTACACAGTTCCATATATATGTATTATAGTGCATGGGCTGTCATTACCCCCATTATCTCATGCAAATAAAATTCCAAGAACAAGTTGCTGATGAACAGGTCTCCTTCAGAGATACACATGAGCTTGAAAACAGCTCATCCATTGAAAAATATCTTCCAGTTATTTTACAATCTTAAGCTTAAATCTTTTCATGGAATTTTTAACCAAAATATGATGAACACTCAGAATTTGGCATCAGATATTCATGTGACGAAGACTCAGCCTCTTCACAGTGGATTCATGTATCTTTTATCTATCTGTTTCTAAAACACAACTGCAGTTTGCAGTAGCTTCCCCCTTGAGGAATAAATTGTTTTGTTTCTTTCTGAATAAAGCCATCTGTAGCTTCAAAGGCTAAGTTGTACAGATGGGCAAGGACTAACATGGAACTGGAGAAGAGTCTGGAGCACAGGTTCTATGCAGAGCTGCTGAAGGAGCTGCACATGTTCAGCCTGCAGAAAAAGAAGCTCGGGGGGAACCTCCTCACTCTGTACAACTACCTGAAAGGAAGTTGTAGCCAGGGAGCAGTTGGTCTCTACTCCCAGGCTGCAAGTGATAGAACAAGAAGAAACAATCTCAAGTTGAGGCAGGGGAGGTTTAGTTTGGATATCAGGAAAAATTTCCTCACCAAAAAAGTAGGCAAGCCCTGGCACAGGTTGCCCAGGGCAGTGGTGGAGGCACCATCCCCAGAAAGTCTTCAAAAAGATGTGCAGATGTAGTGCTTAAGAACACGGTTCAGTGGTGGGCTTGCAAGTGCTGAGTTAAGGTCTGGACTTGATGATCTTGGAGGTCTTTTCCAACCTAAATGATTCTATGACTTTGCTGAGGAATTTGTCACAAACAGTTTTGTAGTTACAACTCCACTGCAGACAGCTAACACTTCATCACAAGCAGCTCTGCCCTCCTTATAAAGCCGTTTAAACTCGGTTTGAAAAGAAGTGCCTGGCTCTGATGTCTTGTCCTGCTTCCCACTGAATTTGCTTTAAGCAAGCTAGAAATGATTATCACATAAGTCCCATTTGCCAAGCACAAGGCATCGTGTTTGAGATTACTCTGACCTTTGGCACAGAGCTGGGTATCCTTTCAACCTATCCTCTGACATCTCTCAAAACTGCAGCCGAGTGTACCAGAGGGTTCAGCTGAGAAAGGAGAGCAGCTTCAGGACAGAGAGGATAGCAGACATGTCCTGGAGGGCCTTGAACTTTTGGAAAAGTGAGAAACATTGAGAGTAAGGAACAACAAATCTATCATGAGTTCCTGTGGGAAGATAAAGGGTCTGGGAGACCTCATGGAACTTCAGCTGGTTTAGAAAATCTCTTAAACTTCTGGGTATTCACCTAAAACATGCTTCTGCTATTATCACCAGCACCAATTTTCTACTCCCTTGTCTAGCTATAAAATGTCATGTTATTCTTGTAGACATCATTATCTAATTGTTATTTGAATCCTCCTAAACCCTTTTGCTGTTCATTTAGCGAGTTACCAGTGAGGCTAATGACATCAAGAAAATTACTCTGAAAGGAGTTGCCTGTACACTGTGATGTATCATAAATATAGATGAATGCAAAGTAAGATGCTACACATAAAATGTAAATGAGCAGGGAATGAGATTCAGTTGTTCACCAGAGATTCAGATCTTGATGGAGCAGCCTCTGTAGGGCTACCGAGCAAAAAACAGGCTTATGTTTCAACTCTCCAGCTGCTGCTGAGTAGGGACTGCAACCTGTCATAGAGCACTAATTGAACAGGATGCTGCTGGAAGGAAATATGTGTCAGCGCCAGTCCCCCAGTGAAAAGCCATAAGGCAGATTCATGGAGGAGCAACAAACAATGAACTGCTTGGGTCAAAAGTGTAGCCTCAAATGCAAAAGAAGTCAGGAGGGTAAGCAGCCACGGGAGAGCTCTCCAGTGGCTGAGGAAAGTAAAAGATGGTTACAACACCCCGAATATTAAAGTGGCCTCTGCAAGAGAAGCATCAGAAAGACCACAGAAGGGCACAAACAACTGTCATGGGAGGCAGTAACTCAGTACAATACAACTTTATTTCACTTTACATCTTTAATGCAAACCAACACACACACTGCTTCCCTGGCGTAAGCATCCCAAGACAGTCAACGTTTAAGTGGAAAGTTGCAGGAGAAGATGGAGGGGAAGCAGGCAGTGCATCCCTGTCCCATCCACCCTGCAGCAGGCAGGGGTACAGAAAGGACAGGAACACAGGAACTGTCAGGCAGCAGTTTTGGAAGCACCAAATGCCCACACATCTAAAGTGCTACATGTTTTGTGATATTTTAAATTATTATCTAGTTTCTTCCAAACTAGAACCAGAACTCAAAGCATTGTTGTCTCCCAGATAGCCAGTGCGAAACACCTGAAGGGACTTTGAGTTCCAAAGTTCTATTAACCTAGAAAATCTCACATATACAGATGACAAAATAATCACAGGTGTTCTGTAATGCCAGCAGCAATCTGCAGAGGTACATCAATGGAACCTGCAGTTTTTAGTCAGCTTGATCTAAAAACACCATTCCACAAACAAAGATATAATAACTTTTTCATAACTCCTTATGTCCATGTCTCTATTTGGGCATATAAGACAGCCAATTTTGTTATGACCTGCGATGCAGGAGCCATAAGACTGCATAAAAGTTTTGAGGCAAGTGCATTTCAACAACATCTCAGAAGTTGGTATGGTCAGCTTAGATATGAGTTTTCTGCTTTAGGACTGCAGTCTTCGATCAGCTTCCTAATTTTCTGCAACTATTAATATTTGAATTTCATGTTTTTGAATACATTGTGAATTAGCTCCAAGGTGATGAGCCCCTGGGATCATGAAGCCCTTCTAGATCACTGTTACAAAAAAAATCTGTTCTGTTGCCATTTATTCGGTGAGATAAGCATGTTGCATGTGGCCAGATGAGTTATTCAGATACATAAAATTTACAAGCTGAGATTTTTTTGCATTAGCCCCGAATCTCTCTTTATATGCAGAGAAGATTATATTCTTGTGTACTTTTTCTCAGTATCATGATGTCCATTGAGAGAGTTTGTTATTCATTAAAGAGACCTACTATGTAATTCAGATAGTTTATCATTACTCACCGTCCCTTCATTAATAAACCTTCTCCCAAAGAGGTACTAGGAATCTGCAAATCACTTTCACTAAGGAAAAGAGATTTTGTATTTTGGATATTGCTTTTGTTCCCTAAAACTTCCAAAAGTTCCAGAATCAGATAGGTTTCTAATATTGCCTTTATTGGAGAGATATTAGGGAGAAGGCCAGAGAACTCATTCCTATTCCAGTAACGTGGAAAAGTTCTTTGCTGGTGAATACCCTTTTTTTAGGGGTAGCCCTGTTAACAACCTACATCTAACAGAAGAGGAAAATCAGCCTCAAGCCTAGCTGAAAGGGGAAATATAGAAATCTCTTTTTCAAAGTTGTTGCTTTTTCTGAGCTAGCATCTATTTGAATATGACGGTTGTGCAAGAATACACTGATGTGATTTAAAAATAAAAAGACTAGCAAAATAACAGTAGTTTTCATTATTTATCCATTGGGAATTTCTGGCTTTGTTAGTAGATTCCGGCTTCATTGTTAGCAGACAAAAGCTGAATAATAAACAAAGCATTTCCTCTTAAATTAAATGAAGGTTTTGAATTATGCAGCTGTAATACTCATCCCTCTGCTGAGAAGAAAGGGTTAAACAGCATGAATTATTACCTCTCTGTGAGAGAAGAGGGATTGAATTCGAGAAGGCAAGGTCTTACAGCAGATTCTGACTCAGACATGCTTTTACTGATTCAGCCATAGCATTCACTTGGAAAGCTTTACATCATGGCCTTGGCAGACTCTCAGGCTTTCCCAGTGCAAGCTGCTATTTTTCCTTCAGCTTACCAAAAATAGCCATGCATAGATTTAGTGTACTTGGTTTGCTGGTGTTTACAGGCATGCGAGTGTTTTCAGGATTGCTCTGGGCAGTCAGAGACTATAACAGGTTGGAGACAAATGGGGAAAATATGGAATTTCTTTGCAGGCAGAGACATACACTCCAGAGCTTGGTACTTTGAAGACCTCTAAAGCATCCTACCCATTGCATTGGCCCCAGAATCCACATGTGTGTTCCCAGCTCAGGACCAGCCTTTCTGGATGGTTGTGGTCATTTCCAAGGGGCTAATTGCTGCCCTTCCCATGACCCTCATGGGAATCCCATGACCATCAGGGTAGATTTCCTTCTGAGTGAGGAGCAAAATTCTGGCTTCAAAACATTGAGCAAAAAACTCCTTATCTGCTACATGAAGGGATGAGCATCACAATGACATCTCCATACAAATCTGCTGACCTTTTTTCAGGCCCTTTTCCTACAGCCAGGAGGACAGAGCCTCAGCTGCTATCACAGCTGTCATGCATTATAGCTCCTGGGCAAATGGAGATGCCTTCTGCTTCATGCACTGTGATATGAAGTGACTGACACACCCCAGTGTGGAGGATCCTTGGGTATGTAGCACAGAAAATTTTGAAAGGAGACCAGCAAGACGCCTAAACCACGACAATCTTAAGGCTCAGCTGCCAACACAGGCATCCCTGGCATGCTTCTTATCTGGGGGGCACAGAAAACACCAGCGTGAGCATCTTGGCCACCACAGGACTTCCTAAAGCAAGATATCTAAAAGACAGTGTTCCTGCCAGCATTCAGGCTTGCAAAGCAGACTGCAATTTTAGAAGTAACACACAGTTGTTCCTTGACTGCAGAAGGCAGTTGGCAATAGCAATGAGTTCTCAACAAGGTTTTCCTGAGACAGCTTACCTAAAACAAATCACAGCACAAGTTACAGCAAGAGGTTAGCACGTATTTTTGCTCAAGCTCACTACCAGCCAGCTTTGTTAACTTCCTAACATGACTGCATGCTCTGCTTCCAAGCCCAGGGTGGGTGCAGCAATCATCTCTGATAGAAAGAAAGGACCGAAAAATCTGGTAGCTTTTAGCCCAGTTTTTTACAAGGAAATTATCTGAATATCATCTCAAGGTCCAGAAGACTGGTAAATGGAATAACTGCAAAATGTTGCAAGATGTCATAACTCTCTCTGCTGTGCTACTTGTCTCATCGGTCATAACCACCCAACCCCTACGGCACAAACCTGCAGAGGAAGAAGGACCAGAGCACCATGGCCAAAGAGTGTGTCAACATAATATACCTGCTGCTCACCCTTCTCCCCACAGCAGGGAAGAACAGAGACAAGCATTCACCTAAAACTCAGCTTGAATCTCAGCTGAAGCATGAGTCCTACTTTGACGGCTATAGGGAGAGTGTCTCAGTCAGAGCTCATGTAAGAAATGCAAAGATGTCGATCAGATCTGTGCCCGGGAAATGGTTTATTTTTGGTTGTAGGACAGGAAGTTGAGTGGGTTTTCTAGCAGGGAAGTTGAGTGTCCATTTACTGACCGTGGTTTTCATGAAATTTTGTCACCTAGAAACAATTAGGAGGAAACTCATGCACAGATCATTTCATTCCAGGTAATTTCCCTAATATTATTATTTTATTACTATTAATTTACAGAAGACCTCACAGAAGGTGTGGAGTGGTTTAGGTTGGACATCAGGAAGAAATTCTTCATAGAAAGGGTGAGTAGACATTGGAATGGACTACCCAGGGAGGTAGTGGAGTCACCATCCATGGAGGTGTTTAAGAAAAGATGGGCATGGCACTTAAGGCTATGGTCTGGTTGACACGGTGGTGATTGGTCATAGGTTGGACTTGATCTCAGAGTCTTCTTCCAATCTAATTGCTTCTGTGATTCACTTTTCAAGTGGAACAAAACACATATATCCTCCTGTGACACCATTTATTCCCATGGCCCTCCTGTTGTATACTCTTTTCTAACAGCATGGTCTCTTAATTCATCATCTAATACCTTCTTTTGCTATTTTCCTTTCTTTCTATACGTTGCTCATAAGATCTGGAAAGGACAGGAGAGCTGTGAAACCTTGACAAAAGGCAGTTTCTTTTACTTAATTCAATGTACAGGATGGAAGGTTCTGTATGTACATTTGTCTGTACCTAGACACATATGTATCTGTGTGTGCATATTTTGTTTTCAGAATATTTTTTTTAAATTTACCTCTAAATGCTGACAATGTGAAACAAACAGCCCCATGCAACTCTGGCAAGCTAGAAAGTGTAGGTTGAGCAGCCAGCAACAACCTTAATAACCAAAAATAACTGTCTGGGTCTGAACCAAGAATTTTCTCATCAGTATGCAGCACCAGGGTGTAGGACGAGGAAAATGAGGAGTGGGAGGATATAAAACAAACAGCAAAATGGAAAAATGTCAACTGTGCTCTGGCCTTCCCTTCTGCTTCTCACAGCCCACTTCTAGCAATGCAGCTGGGGTATGCGACAGGCTGTGCACAGAGCAGGGGTAGCACGCATACAGCTGAGCACATCTGGTTAGCAGTTGCCTAGTTTTGTGCTGCAAGTCAGCCAACACCATCCCTATTTCCAAACCAGCCCTCTGCCATTGTTACAGAGTGGTTTATGACTTGACTTTTCCTTTGTAATAGGTTCATTCCTCTCGCCAACAACACTGCTGTCACTCTTTCATCTTTGACTCCCTGTTCAGCGCAGCCTTCATCCACACGTGCATGCATAGTCAGACTCAGAGTGATTGAGAGGGAATCGTTTGCATAGAAGAATTTGATGCAAGTACCTTATCTGAAATTCTAAACAGCTTCCCCTCTTAATGCTGTTCCTGACAAAGCAAACCATATTTATTTAGGTGTGCAACGGTGGTTTGCAGGCCTGGTTTTGGCATCAAAGGGGAAAACTGTGACTTCAGTACTTCCAGGTACAAGACAAGACGTATATTAATGCTATTTTTTTGTTAGCATGGTTACATAAGGAAGTGCAGAAAAGCAGATGAACTCCTTTGTTAGATTAGCCTCACTCAGCCAGGAGCAGCCCATCTGTCCTTTCCCTCTTTTCTGTCATCCATGCCATCAGGAAAGTGGCTAGGGATGGTATCCTGATTTTTGTTTAGTTATTTAATAGAGATGGCGGTGAGGATAATAGTCATCTCACAGTCATCACTGGTTGCTGTTCTCAATTTAATTATCTCTACTTTCCCATCCTGCTAAGAAACTGAGGTTTCGATGTGGCTGGAAGTCACTGGTAGTAGCACAAGGAAGCTCAGATAAAGAGAAGAAAATAGCCAAATGGGCAGACAGGTAACTGTAAGCTGGTCCATGCAGAAGAGAGGAAGAAAGATTGGAGAAGAAACTCTTTCTGGGCCCTGGGGGTTACACTAGACAAAGAACAGGGACAGAGCCATGGAAATATAGCTGTGCACATAGAAGGTGTGATAGACTGGCAAAGTCAAATTGCTTCAGAAGCAAAATTAACTGTGATTACTTGATGCAAGACATCACTCAAACCAATCAAATTGTTATTTTGGGAAATCATAAATTTGTATCCAGAGTCAGTTTGTCACTCATTAAAAACTTATAAGAATGATTAGGAAATGAACTTAATAAGTAAATGTTCTCCTCTTTTTCATTTAATATCTTAAAATATAAGATGATCTCATCTGGCTCTTACATGACCCCTGACCACATCACAGGTAATTCATTTTATTCTCATGCTTACTGCTAGCATTGGGCCCAGTCTAATTATTTCTGGTGCAAACATAGCTGAAGTCTCCCTGCCACCATCTCTGTCTGGATGAGGTGTATTATATATACCCCAATATGATACATCTGTATCTCACTTCTTGCTTGCTTCCCAGGGCAGAGTAATGCTGTTGTGATCACAAAGTACACACAGAAGAAGAACGAGGAATCCTTATGAATCCATATGCAACAATAAAAGGGGTGTAGTTCAGAGCAGACATATGATTTCTCCAAATTAAAATGTGAATTATTTTGGTGGCTACGTGTAATAGATGGAAAATTGTTACTTAGACCACTTTCACCAGGCTTTTACACTTACTTGAAAAGTTGATTGTGCTGGAAAATCCCCTGCTGGAGGGACTTCAGAGGTCAGTTTGGTGGATTTTCTTGTGTACTGCATATCTGTAGACTCAGCCTGGGAATCTAATTTTAAGGAGCTTCCGTGAAAGGCAGCATTGTTAAGCTATGCAGTAGTAGTCCCAGTCACTACTAAAATATCACTTAAACCACATTTTGAAAGGGGTTCCTAGGTGTATATAATTTCTTTTGACTACACAAGGACATATTTTTTCCCACGAGCATATGCCTTTTTTCTGAGTGAAGTATTCCTCTCTAAGAATTACCCCTGTAAAGATGGAATAGGTCTTTACATAGAAGAAATACAGATCATTCTGTATCCTTAAAACTAACAGGTAAACCATAATGGAGAAAAAAAGAATCTTCAGAAAACAAATTAAAAACAAAATAAAAATACTAAACCAACAGTTTTTTTAAAAAAACAATTTCTAATTGAAGTTACTGTAATATGAATGTAGCAATGAATTCACTTTACCTTTAAATTTTACTTTTCCTTACTTGGAGATACAGGCATTTGAAAAGCTGTTGAAATCTGTACTTCTTAAGCCTCCTTTTCAATAGAATAACTACAAGAAACCCAAGGGATTCAAGTGTCCAACAGGTTAAGAGCAGTTTTATTTAATACATTGTCCTGCTTTGCTGAAAGGCAATGATGATCTCACCATTGGCTCTAAAGGAGACCTTTTTGATTTGCTTTCAGCTCATCCATGCTTCACAGTGCAATTCTCTATTTCTTTCTCTCCATATCTAGGAAAAAAAATAATAAATGCCACTGTGACACATTTTCAGAAAGTGACAACACGGTTTAGAAGCTGTCAGTACCTAATGAAGCATTTCAGCTCCATTATATAAGCTGTGATTATCATGATCATTTTTACTGATACATATATGGATTTGACATCTGCAGCCTTTTAGCCTTTTAAATAATCTGGTCAGCAAAATTGCTAGTATGTAGGTCAATTTAACCATTTTTTTCCAGATTTTCTGGTGGTTTTTTTTAATCTTATGGCCTCACTTATGGGTATATGTTGCTGTTTCCCTGTAGGAAACAGAGCAGAGAAGACTTGGAAGATATTCAACAAACTCAGTTATAAACTCAGGAACATCTTATTACTTACTATATTTCCTCAAGGCAATGCATCATATAAGTAACACTGACAGAAAGGTTCTGACCCAAGAATTAAAGCAGAGACCAGACGTATTCTTCATACTGCTCTCAGGTTATAAAAATATTTGTTTAATTCTAACTCTTCTCATGCATCTCTTGAGATGACAGGAGAGATAACAAGATGCTGCTGACCCGGTGTGGGGAGGGGAACAGGGCAGGATCTGCACGGGCAAACACAGCTGTGCAAGGCACACGCACCTGGCTCATGCATGAAGGTACAAGCCAGTACAAACCTGAATAACCACAGAATAACCCGGGTTGGAAGAGACCCCAGGCTCATGACTGGTCAGGCTACATAGGGACCTGTCCACCAAGGGTGTCATCTTACATCTGCAGAGTAAGGGCTAACTCTTACTTTGCTTGGCAGACAATCGATTTAGGTCTGAATGGGACCTTATGTGAGTAACCACAACGCTGAGTGAAATGTTTGAATGTGTGATTCCCCTCAAGCGTGCAGGTGGCCCTGGTGAATTTCAGTTGCCTCCAAAACATTCCCGTGGAGATTTGTTCTGAACTGATTGAACATGACAGCTGTGCAGTCTGACACACAGCATAGGTGGGCCACATCAGCAGTGTGTTAATTTGTTCATAACAGAAATCCCCAAAACAGTGGTTGGGCAGTGTCCCACCCCTTGATTAGCAACAAAATCTTTCTGTTAAACTCAAAGATAAACTAGCAAATGATGTGTGATTTGTCTAAAGATTTTATTTTACTTAGTAAAATGGAACTAATTGCTCCAGGCTGGAGATCTGTAATGAAACTTACTTTTGAAACAATTTTGAAAAGTGCTTTTCAGACCAAGATTTTTTTGTGTGTGTTTGTGATATGGTAGGTTGGATTTCAACTTGATTCTACCATACTTCCATATTAAGTACAACATCTTCAGGAAAATAGGTCTGTCTGTTCTCTTTTATTTTGAAATCAAGGTGTTTACTCACACAGCCAAGCACAAGGACTGCAGATGTTACACAACTCTGAACCTGAGTGCAACAGGGTGAGGGCTGTAAATGATGACCACAAGGTAAGTGCCACAGCATTAGCACACCTGTGCTAGACATTCATGCCATGCCTGAAATGCCTTCCTAGACCCACACAGTGCTGATGGTAGGTCTTGCACCAGGAGACACCAAATTCAAGTGAAAGTTAATGATTCAAATGCATTTGTGTCTGTGCCTCTGTGTGTGTATACACAGAGATACTCGCACATACAAAAAAAAAAATAAATGTCAGCTTCATTTTAACACCAATTTTTAGGCAACTTGGTTTTCTATAAATGTTACTTTGTGCCTCTTCCCGGAATCCACCTACAGATAGCCAAGAACTGAAGAATCCTGGAAAACTGTCATAGCAACATTTCAGATTGCAGTTGGGAAGCCTGTGCAATATTGGTACCTTGTTTCAAAACTGACATCCAAAAAATCAAGTTTAACATCCAGCACCTGTTCAGTGCTTTTCTGAATCAGGGCCATTCACTATAATAGTCACTTGCCTGTGCTCTTGCTTCACGACCTATTTTTAACCCATGAAATCCATTCTCAATAAAAGTTGATAAAATTGCATTTTCATTATGAATTGCCTCACAAACTTTCCTAATATTTGCTCTCTCCTTTTCAAATGAAACTATAGCATTATTTTCATTAAGCAGTTCTAACAGATAAGAGCTCTTTCCACTTTTCTGTCTTCCTTGCAAACAGATTTTTCGTATAACAAACCATAACATAAAATTCGTTCCTGGAACAAGCACAACCCTGTGTCAGATTTCAAGGATCTTGTTTTCATTTTCCAGTTACTGTACAAATGAAATAACCATGAATGTCCACAATGACTACACTAAGTCAGAAGGTCTTCTAAATTATTAACAGTTCATTGCACCACTAAATTTACAACTACCTACCAGAGTTTACACAGGGAAGCACAATAGATCAGCTGCTAATTAAGGACTAAACACCCAGCTGAAGCTGATACAGTGAAAACATTCTCTTTTAGACAACCTAGTGGCCCAATTCCAAAGGTCATGTATGCGTCTGTTGTCCAAAGCATGAACACCTTTCATTTTCAAGCAGAACCAATTGATGAAATCAGAAGTACAGTTCTAGTGCAAAGAGATTGCAGTATTGTTGCTTAAAGTATTGATTGTACATATTGTCAACTTCAACAAAGTCTCTCAAATGTCCTTTTTCCTATTTTTTTCATTCCAGATCTGTTGTGATTCTATTGGAGCCTCAGACAATGGGCAAACACTCCTTATAGGGGAGCCAGCTTCCACACCCCACTGCACAGTGATACAGTTGTGCCTGAAGCAGAAAGCTGTGCCCATAGCTCTATTCCCTCAGACAGGCTCTCAGGCCTTCTCCAAACAGAACTTTTTGTCTCCTCCCACTGCCATTTTTACCTAGAAACATCAGCCTGGAATTTCCTGTCCATGCAGGCTCAGTGCTCAGGACCTCTCATGTTGCCCTTGCCACATATTGCCCATAACCACACAGCTGCTGTGTGTCTCTGTGCCATTAGACCTAAAAGAACCAAAGCACTCAGAGGTCCAGGCCCATTATTATATTTTCTTATTGTTCTGCAAGAAGTGCAGGTTGATCTACACTTGTGCTCATTATCAGGGCTGAATGTAAGACTTGGTATGAAGCGAGCAATTATAATCTCTCTCTGCTTCTGATGGCAGATTTTCTATATTCAAAGCACATACAGAAAAATATTTTTGGGGTTTTTAAAAAATTTTCTTTCCATATTGACCCCAGTCATTGGGTCATCTCTTCATTCACTTTCCAGCTTGAATTTGTAAGGAAGGTGAAGAGCCACTCACTGTTTCCTCATGGCCTGTTTTGCATGATGTTCAGCCTGAGAGAGCACAAACATTCATGAAGGGTCTTTGGACAAGTTGAAGGGAAGCTAGCTGAAAAGGACACAAACACTGGAAAACTCCTTTGGGTTTTTTCATCCCACAGATCCAGCCACTTTCAGTTTAAAATTAGTGAAGGTGTTGTTTCTGTCCTTTTATGCTGCTGGACTCTTGCAGACAACAACCCTACATAGCATGTGTACCGTTTCTCTTTTTTCCCCTCTTTTTCTCTCTCACACAAACCAAAACACAGACAGACAGACAGACGCAGACACATGCACAAATGCACACACGCACACAGAGTAACAGCTTGTCAACAGCTTTAGCAAAGTAAAATACAAATGATAATTAGAAACATGTGACCCTAGAAAAGCAGCACAGAAAGTAAAAGGTCATCTTTTTTCCAAATGACCTAATTAGAAAAGCCTGGAGTGTTGGCTACATTATAATGGTTTTACACAGCTTTTTGACATAGACTTCCTGTTTTAAAACAACGCAATTTAGTGCTCATAAAGGAAAAAAAAAAAAAAAAAGAAACAAAAAAACCCCTGGCATTTAATGCTGGTAAAAGTAGGCCTCACAACAACACCTGCCTCAAGAAATCTCCAGCTTTTTAGATCTATCAACAGAGCACTGTGTATTTGTCATTCCATAATGACCATCAAGAAGCCAGCACCAGGACAGCTGCCAACTCATGAGAGAGCCTGAAGAGACACTCCAGTATCACATGGAGGAGGCAGGCACAGGTGGCTCCACAACCCCTGCCTGTAACATCCAGGTGGAGCATCCTCACCTTGGGTGAGTCAAAGACAATGTGCAGAGGAGAGGGAGGAAAAATGGAGTGAGAAGGAAAGGAGCTGGAGGCATTAAGAAATGCAGAAAAATCTGGAAAAAGGAAAGTAAGGCTCAGTGTGCAGGTAAAGGAATGGATGAAGATTTCTTGCCCAGGGTCATCTCAAAAAGAAGATCATGGACTACTGTTGGGGCTTTTTCCCAGTTTAGTTTCACCTATTCACTTCTTACTCCACACTCTTGTTTAATAATTTTCTTTATTCTGGTGAATCTGCCATTTATTCCTGTAAAACTATTAAACCCCAACTTATTCATCGTTTAGAGAAGCTATATTTAGTTTATGGCTTTTCCCCATAAATCAAACCTCTCAGGCTTGTCAGTTTCAAACAGTTTAATTATGGCAGCTATTCCCAAGCTGTAGGGCATGTCCCCACCACAGTGGGCGTGCAGGGGGCTGCAAAACCAGCTCAGGACAGCAGTGAGTGGAGGATGTGAGCTGGCTCACAGGCTGGAAGCAGGATAACCAAGATATTGTGGGTTTGGCCTGAGCTAATTAAAGAGAGGGACAGAGTTCATGAGGGAAGAAAGAGACAGAGAAAATAGGTTGGGAAGCACTGAGTTAAGACCCTACTCTGTATTATTAAAGCAGTCTAAGCAGGTTTCTGCATCTTCAGCTGACGAGAACCCAAGCTTTCACACGGAAGAGTGGTTTAAAGCTGTGCAGCTATCGTAAAGGTGGGAGGGATGTAAAATTTGAGTTTCTACATCCCTGGGGGCTTAGAATTTCTCTGCTCATAATGGTTTCATTGGGAATCAACGGCATTGCCCATTTCTCAGGCAGTCTCTGTGTCCCATAGGATTGAGCTGGATGAAGCAGCATGGAAAAATAATATATGCTGTGCATGTAATGAGCTGCTTAACCATTTTTTCCAAGCATCCAAAAGCATGTGATCTTCATTGAAAACTGCAGATGCCAAGTTTAGAGCTTTACATTCAAACACTATTTGAGAGTCTGTAATGGAAAAAAAAAAAAAAGAGAAAAAAGAAAAAAGAGAAGAAGAAAGATGCATTTACTTGGTAAAGAGGCATAATATTTCCTCCATTTCATTGTTCTGAAATGAGTGTGTGGATTTTATTCAGCAGTTTATTTGCTCTGGTTTGAGAAGAATAAATGTCAGATTTTTACCCTTGAAGATAATTTTACTATGAGAGTCACTGAAAATAGTGGTTGAAAAATAAAAGAATTGCAACAAGAGTAGCACAATGATACTGTGTATTAATAATGGTTTCCTTATGGTAATGCTTTTAGTGGTACTGGGTATCTCACCCATAATTAGAGAAGGACATTCAGATATATTTGATGCTTATAATAAACATTCCAGAATGTAAAAGAGAAGCACTGGCAAGATACCGTATCACTTGTAATATAAGTTATGTGAACACTTAAGGTTAGAGAGTGACAATTAGCATCTTCCCTATATCACACTGAAAATGTAGACATTATCCTCAAGAGTCTTTTTTTTCTCTTCATACATACAAGGGGTACCAAGACCCACTGGGGCAGAATCAAGCCCCTGTAAAGCATTCACACCTGCATGGGGCTGTATGTTGATCTGGGGAGAATCAGGTCAGTAAGATGTAACTTGGTTTCAAAGACTGAAAGGTACTAATTTTATATGCCAGTTAATCCATCAGATCACAAGGAGACTGAGGAAATGCTTTTATCTTTAAAATGACAGGCATTAATAATGTTACTAGAATTTCCCTTATATATAACTTTAATAGTTTCAGGACTCTTAAATATCTGTACAATGTGAAAGCTTCTGAAATATAAAAGGCAATGTCCCTTTCAGAGTTACTAGCATTGCTAGCATGGGTGTGGGAAGATGAAAGGTGTTCTCAGGAAAAAGAAAAGGTTAGACAACACAAAGGAAAGCCCTAGCCACTTAAGGAGAGGTACATTATATAGGTACTCATACTGACAGCATTGTAGCTGGTTCTGTAAAGAGAAAGACCAGTTGCGGAGTGGGGTTGCAGCCACCTTTCCCACTCACAGGTATGCATGAGACATGAGTTTCGAAACAACCATTGCAAGTGACCTTGCAAACTCTTTCGGAAAATTGCAAGGTGAGGTCCAGAAAGCAGTCTGGAAAGCCTAAGCCACAAGCTCTAAGTATGATACCTGAAAAGAAATGTCTGACCTGTTTGCTCAGAGCATCATAGCCTCTGCAGCTTTCCTCACCCTTGCTCAGATAAGGTCCTGGAAACCAATGGCTGCTTAAAAAAATAGATGAATAAAGGACTCTGTTGGGATTGCAGGTCATGTTTTAATAATCTCAGGTTAATGGGATGCCAATCTCCCCTCTGCCCCAGGACAAGAAAAAAATGACAGAAAAAAGCAGTTTCTTTTTTATGTACAGGTTATTAAGGGAGTTTCACATTCTGTACTTCTGATATACATTTGCTTGGACCACATCAGTTCATGACAAGAACATGATAAGCACAATCTACATTTGTGCTTATTCAAGCCTCTAACAATTCCCTAGCAGGGTGCCAACATGCAGCTCAGCTGGATGAAGCTGGAGCAAGCATGCCATGATCTGAAACAAAATTAATCACTCCCTGAATAATCCCAGAACGTTTTTCTCCCAATATACCTGAGAATTAGCAGGAATAGATGTACCTCATGGGCAGAATATAATGTAGCAATGAGTTACTTGGACATCCTTGCAGGTAGTACTTACTGGCCATGTACTGAGCGTTTAGCAGCCTGTCATTACTTTTGTGCTCTTTTCCTCCCAGGCTAATGGAGTTCCCGGGAGCAATTCAGTAATGGAACTCTGCAGGAAGTTAGTGTCCCTGCTTTTTTGTCTTCTCACCTTACTTAATCATCTCTTTACTATAGGACCTATGTTAGCTATCTCATATAGGAACTGAATCTCTGCCAAACTATGGCAGAGCTCAGAGGGTGGGGAAGAGAGATCACAGAAACAGCAAACCACACAACTTTTTGTTTTTGCAGCGTCAATTAGACACTACTACCCCACACCTGCTTCTCTTTAAAAATCAATGAGAAAATATATCCCAGTAAAATGATACAGGTGAACAACCAGATCTATGTGCTGAAGTTCATGTAATCTGAACTTCTGTTCTTTATGACACTTTTCATTAGCATCACGTTAGTACAGCACACTGAGATTTTTATGACAGCAACAGCGATTCATTGCCTTTGTTAAAGGTTATTTGAAAGTGTGCATAGAACAGATCTGTAGAAAACCTACAGGATATTCCATTTGGTTTGTATGATTCAAGCTCACCGTAGACTGTATAGTCACAGCTTTCCATTTCTGCTGGAAATACTACAAGTTTGGGTTTTTTCTTTATTAACTATAATGTGCAGATACGGAAACTGAAGGATACCCAGCTCCTTCCACTTCTCATTTCCAGTCACCCACTCTCTTTCCCTTTCATACACATGCTTCATTGATCTGAATTCTACATTACTTTTCATCAGAAAACAGAATCACACAAAGTGGCTCATTCCAAAGTGGAAAGATTTTTGCTTTGTTTGGCAATGGGATGCAGTTTTAACAGGTTTGGGCTTTCAGAGTTCATATTTCATAAACTAACAGTGTGACTTGAGTGAGGCAATATGAGCAGAAAGGCAATAGAATACACACAAACAGCTCTGTAAAATAAAGTTATTGTAATATCAATTGGTTTATTACCTCAGTATCACGTTTACAAAGTTTCTTACATCACAGAAATCCTGCGTACAAAATAATTCCTTGCTTTCCTCTTGGTCTAATGCTGTGGAGTTTTTAATTTGCTTCTCAGCAAACACCAAACAGGAACACTGGCAGTGTCTTGCATTGCTGTCTGATTGTTAACACAACCTGTAGGGTTTGCAGGATATGCACAAGGCAGTAACTTATTTGTGCTGACTTAACAGAACCACAAAAAACTAGTTCTGCATCAACATGAAATACTGGGTGCCAGCTTTAAGTGAGTTAAACTCCAGATCCAGTTTGGACTTGCAAGCATCCCGCTTTTCCATTCCTTGGAAAGAAGGAAACCTTGCAAAGGTTATCTGTGCCTCAAAGGCAACACCAGAGCCAGGAACTCACCTTCTGAAGCTGTCACTTGGGGACTGCTGAACATGTGTATTGTGACTGCAGGAGAGAAGCTCAGAAGTGCAGCATGCAAGAAGCTGAGTTCTCACCAGGGGCTGGTAGGAGAATAATACAGAAGCAAATCTTTCTTTTAATTTTTTTTTCCTTTCCATAACCAATTCAAATAGCTATATTCCTCAACTGCTGGGAAATCAAACACAGATGCAGTTCCTGAAATGTATAAAACTGTCACCCAGAAGGTGCAGAGACTGGGAGGGAACTGGGGGGACCCTGTTAGTACACCCATGGGAAGTACACTGGGAAGCTGTTCCAGAGCAGGGTAAGTGCAGCAATGGAGCAGAGTAAACTGCTTGCAAATCTATAGTGGTTGTCCCATGAACAAATATAATGCTCCAATATAATGTTTAGAGCCTACATTTTGGATGGCTGTTCCAGGTCTCCCCACTTTCCATGGAGAAGGAAAGAAAAATGCTGGATTCTCTATGTGCAGATAGAAGCACACGTGAAATAAAACTTTATGGGAATGCTGGACAGCCATCAGGAAATGCTGCCTTCACATATTACCAAAGTTTTAGTCCAGCAACAATAAAATACCTCACCAAAATCGTTCCCTGAAGCTACAGCCTTTCCTGTATATTGCTCCTCAGCTCAAAGCAGTGAGGAGCCCAGAAGCTTAGAGTGTGGCATGAGGAGTGCAGGAGGCCCTAAACTTGAGTTTGGTTTTTTAGACCCTTAGAAAGACAATAAGTAATTTTGTAAGCTTTGCATTGGGCAGGCAGTACTGCCTTGCACAAAAAAGATCAGCAGGACAGTGTTGAAGCTTCTGGAAGCCACAGTAATTACTGAAATAAGTTCTCCTTGTTGTTTTAGCTTCAGATGAAGACTATGAGGTAAATGTTGTCCTCCTTATCATCTTATAGGTGTCCTGATATCTGGCCTGGGGAGACATGGGCAAAAACAAAGACAAAATCTTTGGACCATATAGATGGTGAATCATATTTTCAGGGAGTTGTCTGGTTGCACTGCAGGGACCAGCAACTCCCCTAAATCATTGCAGGTCATGACAGCAATAATTGCACCTGAGCTGGGGAGGAGGTCCTATTCCACAGCAGCACAGATATATCTCATTTTTATTTAACAAGTGGTCCAGAAAATATGTCTTATCACAGGCATATGGGATTGGCCAATGCCCCAAACACTTGCAGTAGCCCACTTGGGGCTGATACAATCTCCACAGAAAGCACTACTCAGAGCTCAGCAGCTCCATACACATAGTCAGAAATGACACCATTGAGCACACTGCTCTCATTTTGGGCACATGGAACCAAAATAACCTACAGAAGTACTGCTTCCATCACCCCTCCCAGCACTTGCCCTTATGGCTTGCTGCTTAGGTTAGGGGGGAAAAACTGGAATGCTCAGAAGCATCAAGCATCTGCCAGACTAACTGCTTTTACAACCTCAGCCCAAAGGCAGCATTTTGCAACAAGTATCTCGTTTGTAAATTCAACCCTGAAATTCTTTCTGAGAACTTATTTGGTTATGTTTCAGGCCAGCCTGTGGCCTTTCCTGAGAAACAGACATGAGAAAAGGTGTACAGGTGCTGAACAAGAATCTCAACTTTAAAAAAAAAAAACTTCAAAGTTGTTTCCTTGGTGTTATTTGAACCAAACAGCATTTTGCTGGGACAAATGACAGTTTGACTGGAACATGCCAGTGAAACACACATGCACAAGTTACAGCTTGTTAATATTAAGAATTATGTGTTTCTGAATGAGGCTCCTTTACAGGCTGAAAAACCTCTTTTGCACATTTGTATGGCTCAGAAAGAAGTGTTTTCACAGAATGGTTTGGGTTGGAAGAGACATTAAAGATCATCTCATTTCCAACTCCCCTGCCATGGGCTGGAACAACTTCCGCTAGAGCAGGTTGCTCGGAGCCCCATCCAACCTGGCCTTGAACACTTCCAGGGATGAGGCATCCACAGCTTCTCTGGGCAACCTGTGCCAGTGCCTCACCACCCTCACAATAAAGAGTTTCCTCCTAATATCTGACATAAACCTATCCTTTTTTAGCTTGAAGCTATTTCCCTTGTCTTGTAACTCTTGCCAAAATTTCCTCTCCAGCTCTCTTGTAGCCCCTTTAGGCACTTTAAAGTATTCTAAGGTCTCTCTGGAGCCTCCTCTTCTCCCAGTTGAACAACCTCTTCACAGGAGAGGTGCTCTAATAAGGTTTCATGCACGGATCTACAAGATCATGATCAGAATTTATTGAAGGTGGTAACAAATTACTAATTATCATTAATTGGTTTCTGAAAAAACTTTTTCTTTCCACTAAGTTTGGTTTTTCCTTTTCCTCTGAGACAGAATTTAATATTTACCTGTAGATAAAACCACTCTTAATTTGATTTCTTGTTTGTTTTTTTTTCTTTCAGATGGACTGTTAATTCATCATTGTACGGCCTTTTTTTTTACAGCATTTGTTATACTTTTAAAATCGTCACTGGTCCTTTTAATCACTTGGAAGATGGGGGCTTTTTTACTTTAAAGGTGAATAAAATTTTGCTCCAGATCAAGCATTTATGGATTAAGATCCATGCGCAAAACCTCTTGTATCTGCATCTAGAATTCTGTGCTTGGGATGAGCTGCACATGATGGTTTGACTTTTGGGTTTTTCAACATTTTTGAAACTGATTTTCAAAAGTAAACGTCTATCCAGTCATGAATACAACTACCCAGTTTGTATAGGTAATTGCCATGTTTCAATATGATGTCTCGGGAGTCACTTCTGGTTTTTTCAATATGACAGGGCAAAATCCAATTGATTTCCATGTCAGGAGCAGACTACGAGCATATGGCCATTCAATTCTCATAACTGGATAAATCTTAATTTTTAAAAGTGAGGCTTCAGTCATCTAAGCTCACTGTACTGGCATGCTTCCAAATTACAGATATCCAGGGCTTCCCTTGAGTTTTGTAAAACTACACAATCATCTCAAACATCTTTACCACTACTTGTGAAACACCCAAGCCAGTGTCCTGTTGTGCTGGACACAAGATGTGCGGACATCAGTCATGACACAAAAAAAAATTTAAATCTACACAGATTTTTATTATTCATGTTTTTCTTTTCTCCAAATCCACCCCATCTTATTTATAGCTGAATTTAAGTCTCCATGTTCTCCGTGAGCATAGCTCAATTTATTATACCAGCCAATTAAAGTGTACGACTTTATCTGAAATATAGCCTAGATTGGCTTTACACATTAAATACTGGGGATGAAAAATCAAGAGATTTAGGCTTATTTGTTCTTTTCTTTGAAAAGAGCAACAGAGTGAACTTGAAAAGAGGACATCTAAGTTGAATTCTTGACTTTGCCAAAAATTCCTTGCATTCTCTTGGGAATTAATTTCATTTCTCACTGACTCTGCTTCCTATCTTTGAAAGGTTTTTCTCTCCTTTTTCTCTCCCATCTATTTAGATCTTTAACACTTTCTTGGCCTCTTGCTGTTTCTAATGATCTTAATACTTCCAGGTGCCAATGTGATACAAGTAATCACCACAGGTTTCATAAAATTTCTGCTGTAGCAGCATGAGATGGACTAAGTCTGATGGGCTTATACCGAGGTCACGTGGGGCTTTTGGGTAATGAGGTGCTTTGGGAGAAAAAAATATAAAAGAAATAATACTGGTTTATGAACATTTGTCATCAGCTAAAGCCTCTGTATACCTTAGTTTCTCTGCCTATACAGGGAAAAAAAAAAGACAGAGAAAACATCTTTATGTTCTAGAAGGACTATCATGAGCAATCTTTATTTTCATGAGGCTCACTGTTAATAGGTGTGAGCTTCAAATAAAGAAACCAAAATATCAAGAATGGAGTCTAATTTTTCCCATCTTGTGAATTTCAGACTTCACTTGTAAGATCATGATCCTTTCATCTCTAATCCTTAAATCTGGCACAGGCTGCAGTAAGGCTTCTCAAAGTTCTTTTATACTTAAACGTAAAAACCAGAAAAACTTGAATTAGAAACTAAGGAAATACTCCCAGGATATCAGGAAACACTAAAGGAAAAGAAATGGGAGACAGATTCACATTAATATGTGTGATTTCATAAAGAGGTTTTCTTTTCAACTTCTCTTCCAAAATGTTAGTCTGTATAATGAATTGGACTAACAGGTATACTATAAATGTAGCAACTACTGTAAAATGTGTTAAAAATGATGGGTAACAATCTACGTGGAAAAATAATGACAAGACAAAATAACAGTGATTTGATCTTTCATGTGAATATTCAGTTCAGTCTGTGATGAGAAATAGCATTAATGATGCGAGGATATAGCTGTCAAAAAATCCTGGGAAAGAAACTTAATGGAAACGAAAATATTATTCAGACCCCAATGCTTATAACAAGTAAATTATTACCAACTTTAACAAAATTGGACAATTAATATGTAGAAGTACCATAAAAGCATGTAAAGTCTCTAGCATCCAACATGAGCTGTTGCTTAATAATAGAGAACCTGGTTGAGTCTAAAACTTTCATAAACAACATCTTTTTATATTGTCTTTTACATTCAGAAAATTATCCCATTTTTCAAGAGATCTTTTCTTAGGGTGTTAATAACAGAGTAGAGAGTTTCTGAAAAGGCTTTTCAGAGATAATCTTCTCAATTTTTAAGGAGTGACTGCACTTGTTATTTGATAGAAGCAATTTTATTTTTAACTGCATGAAAGTTGCCCTTGACTATAATGAGGTATATTAAGGATGTAAATATTACATAGGCACACATCTATAAGGGAGTCTGTGGTGCACATGAAGGGCAGGTTATTCAGGACTGCTTCTGCTGTTATGCAGATTGATATTGAACTGGCAGCTGAGACACTGTCAGACATCTTAGAAAATGTACATAAGTGACAATATACAAGTGATGCATTTTGCAGCCTTTAAGATCCAGAAACACTAATTCAAGTCATGTCCTGGACTCACTCTGATGACAGTGCTCATGTCTTATCACTCCAGCTGCAAAGTGTTAGGGGTCCATTAGGCTAGAAATCCAAAAGCACCCAGCTGTGAGCCTTTGTGTGCCACTGCTTTATGCCTCTGCTTTATGCACCTACTGTAAGGACACTTCAGAAACTTGCCTCAGGTGAGACTTTGTTTTCATTTGGTTGCAGTGAACATGTTCTTACATGTTACAAGAGGGATTATTTACAACACAAGAACCCCTGGTGGGAAAATCTATTCCAGAATAGGTCTGTGCAAGAGAGGATGTTTTTCTGCCTGCTAAAATCTCTTGGTTTGCTTTTATAGAAAATTCACAGTGCACACAGGGGCTCACCCAAAAACCAGGTGCAAAGCAAAATCACACCGTTCACTTCCTTCACAGAACTGGCCCCAATAACAAATATTAAATGTCTTTTCCAATGACCTGGCAGGTTGATGAAGGGTATAGAATTAACTACAAAAGAGCATGGGGAGTTCCAGTGATATCTGACACACAGAGTCACCTGAAATGTCTCGAACAAGTTGAACTGCAATTAGATCTGGTATTAGCCAGCTACTGAGGAAGATATTCTCTATCTAGAAAATCCTCCCAGAAATGCAGCCAGCAAGAACTAAATGGTCAGTGAGAAAAAGCCAGCACAGAAGTGACATCCTTCTGTTCCCAGAGGTTTGATTCTCTCTGACTTGTTTTTCCTGTTGAAATGGGACCCAGCTAATAAAGTTCTATATAATACATTCAGATTCCTGTGGTAACAGTGGAGGCTTCTTTTTTTTGCAGGACATTTTTTCAAAGTCAGCTTTATGTGTATGATTCCTGCCTGCCAAATATCTGCCCCATTTGAAATCTATATCTAGCCTGAAACATTTTGTTTTGTCCTCTGGTTGACCGTCTGCGCCAGTGAAAGACATCCTTGTGAAGAAGTGCCCCTTTGCTCCTGTGGTTACCAACACTGTTCCACAGTTTCCAAGGGTGATGCTATTATATTGCTCCAGCTACTCTATGCACCCTGTTGAGTAATTTATTGGCCAAGATCCTAACAGTGGAAAGGCCTGTCTAGAATCCTGCTGAATTTTAAAAGGTAGGAATATTGCACTTCATAACAAGCAGCCATTAATGATAACCAACAATATAATTCTTATGGAATTATGCCTTGCATATGCATGAAATTCCCAAGCATAATAAAAAGCAAACGAAAGAAGTTAACCTCTTGTGTGCTGTGCTTCCTGGTGCATAATTACAGTGTAGTGGAAAGAGCGTGACCCTGTAGCTGGCCAACATTATAATTAGCATTCCCCATACTGAAGGCTATTGTCTGGAGGACAGTTTTGTCTCTCCTCTATTCTGACTTGTGCAAAATTATACCCTTAAATGTGAGTTCATGGCCCTTTCTCAAAGCCAGCCTTTTGTTTTCAGTGTAGCCCCAAAATCAATGGACTGGCAGGATGTGCAGCATACACCCACAGGGTCAGTTTGATGCTCATTCACTAGATACATACGGTGCATTGTAAAGATCCATATGAGATAACAATGATTTTCCACTTTTCAAATGTAGCCACATGAGATTAGGGTATTCGGCAGAAAAACGCTGCCAACTCTTTATGTCATCCTATTAATGGTGAGTATCAGAGTCTGTACATTTTTCTTGGATTACAGAGCAAAACCCTGCTCAAAAATCTTCCTGTTTCTCTTCTCATGTATAAATGAAGCTGTGCATTGTACCTCATTAAAACAAACTAAGGCACCTCATTAACACTTACCAAGAAGTAGTTTTCATGTCAGAATTGTAAGTCTGTATAATTCTGACATGAAAAGTTTTACCAAAGGAAAGCTCAATTTAATTAAGGTGATACTGACAGGTTTTCGCAAAAGATTAACAATCAGAAGTTCAGAATTTTCCCTAGACTGAGGTCTGATGAGAAATCATGATCCTTACACCACAATCTGGTTCTTTAGTTGAAAATTTCTGGCATTGTTAAGTAAGGAATTTGACTTTTTAAAATTGTTTTTACTGTTATGTTTCTTCTCTTCAAGGTGAATTCGTGGACCTGCACAGGTAAAAATGTAATTGTGGGCATGTTTCCCTAATTTTAACACCAAAATGAGCAGTCCTATTTTCAAAAGTGAAGTTCATGTAAAGCCCCAAGTGAGTTCAAGCAACGGAAGTTAGCTAGGGAAAAAACTCAGATAGATGCATTGTTTATAAAACAATTTTCTCATGGGACCCTGTCTGGTGCACTGGTGATCAGCACTGTTACAGATTAGGCATTTATTTAAGAATCTAACAGGGATTTAGGAGCAAAAAATTTAAGACTTCTGTTGTTGAAAAATCTTGCATTACATGTTCTATGTTTAAAAAAAGTAATTTTTTCTTATCATTTTTGTTTTTCCTGTGATGGTGGTGTAAGAAAACATAAAAAAATAGATCTCTTTTACTCCATTTCTTTTCACATTCCCATATAAGTAGTAATACCACAGTTCAGACCCCTAAAACAACCCTCTAAATCTGAGACATAAGTGCTGCTGCCTGACCAGAGACATCATTGTTACATGTGTTACTGTACAATTTTATATTAAATTTTCTTTTTCTGTCCAGAATGGAAAAAAAAAAACCCCAGGCCTCATCCAGTTTGAATATGGTAACTATCCATCCATTCAGTTTTTCTTGAATGAACTTTTTGTTCTCACAAAGCCAAAAAGCAGGCAGCACCTAAAACTGAAGTCTACCACCAACTGGACCCGAGAATTACTGACAATTTACAACACAGAATCACAGAACCACAGAAGGGTGATTGTGTGGAAGGGACCTCAAAGCTCACGTGATTCCAACCTTGCTGTCATGGGCAGGGACATTTCCCACTAGACCAGATTGTTCAGAGCCCCATGCAACCTGGGCTTGAACACTTCCAGAGACGGAGCAGCCACAGCTTTTATGGACAATCTGTGCCAGGGCCTCACCAACCTCACAGTGAAGAATTTCTTCCTAATATCCCCCTTTCTATTTGAACACACTCCCCCTTGCCCTATCACTCCATGATCTTCTCAAAACTCCCTCTTCAGCTCTCTTCCAGCCTCTTTTTTTTTTACTGGAACTGGAAGCTGTTCTAAGGTTTCCCTAGAGCTTTGTCTTCTCCAGGCTGAACAACCCTAACTCTCTCAGCCTTTCCTCATAGTAAGGGTGCTCCAGCCATCTGAGCACCTTCATGGCCTCCTCTGGATTCCCTTCAGCCAGTGCACCTTTAGGTTCCTTAGGTTATGAGTACTCTGATGAGCACGATCGTGCTCCGAAGAATGCTGAGATGGTGCTCAGCACGTCAATGTAACCCAGAGCCAGAACTTTAGACCATGCCAAACTCATGTAACGATTCTTTGTGACAGGAGTATGGCTAAAATAGCCCCACTTTTACCTGGGATATCCAAGTGGATATAGGCAGTGTGTTAAAGGTAAAAAGACAGGATCTCATCAATGACTCTTTTCCCTTATGTGGCGTCTTTTTGTCTCAGTTCCCATCTTACCAATAGTCAGAGTTGAGTGAAAAGTTTGCATTAAATAACTCATACAACAAAATTGAACCTCTTTTCCTAATCTGCAAGCAAATAATGATTTTTTTGAGGAAATTTTTATTCAAATTTATCAAATGCATTCTGCACAGTTGTTCGGTTACTTTACAGATGAACACAAATAGCTCCACAGGCATATTAGATGATCAAGTTCTGAAAGTTCACATGTACTATTTAATTGTAGCTAATTAATTAGGAGTTTTAGTCTTATTTTTTGTGCAAAGGTTGAGGAACAAGCTGTACAACTTTCAACTATTTTTCTTCTTTATTTCTGAGACTGGTGAATTACTAATTTATCTAACTCCATGAGATACAATGAAATTATTTTTCCCAGTTTGCCTTTTAGTTTTTGCTCTGAAGAGTGAACCATTCAATAAGTTGTAAAAATTTGTTATTGCAATAAATAAGTCATTTTTAGTGTTCCTATAAAATCAAATAGCTTTTTTGCTATTTTCATAACAGATGGCTTGCACTACATTGATGTACAGCCCTTATGACTGGCCCTACACTAGGACTTTTACTATAAATTTATGCTAAAAGAATTACCTACTCAGCTAATTGAAACAATGATTTTCAATAAATTGACCTCCATAAAAATGCTTCAGTTTCCTCTTTATTTGGAATCCAAGATTTTTTTGAATTATTTCCTTATATTCTATCAGTTGTACTTTTACATAATTAAACGAGTAAGATCCATATGTTAACAACAAGGAAGTCAGTATTGTCAGATTTTCATCATTTTATGTTAAATATATAAATAAACCTAGTTCATGAGAATTTTTAGCTATTGTATAAAGAGGCTTTTAAGTCATATAGCTAACCCTTCCCAGATTTGCTTCTTTTATACATAAAAAAGAACTGATATTAAGTTTGTTTCCATTATTCAGTGCCAACTGAAAAAACCAAAAATATTGACCTGGTATTTAGCATCTGAAGCACTCCCAGCATTCCCAGTTCAGTGCAGAAGTTAAATGTCTTTGCTTTTCCACTGTGCAACGCAGAGAATGTGGTGGGAACAGAATAGCAAGGCAACTCAGCTGGAAAATATCTCAGATAGATGAAATATTTGTTGAGCAGTTTTCTCATGTGAATATGACTCTGGTTGGTATATGCCAGTCACTAGTCCATGGCATTTGTTTTATCTTCTGTCTCAAGGATTTATTCTCAAGGAAAAACTGCTGTGTAAGGCATCATAACTGTGAAGACAACAAAGCAACGTTAGTTTTAAAAAGAACTCTATCTTTCATAAGGCTGAGAGACAAAGAGTCAAGTTTTAATATTCTCAAATGTCCTTTTTTTTAGATAAGAATTTTATAACAAAGGAATGTTAAGGCAGGTTCCCTTTCCTCTTCTCTGTTAGACTCATATTCATTATTGCCAACAAGACATCATTTTGCATTTTTTAAAGATGCAGACATCAAATATGATAGTGCTGAATTTAAAATGAATAATAACAACTATATTATTAAAAAACATGTTTTCCCCAGATGTGCTGATGTCTCAATAGAATCTTTGTGCAGAAAAGGAAATAAGGCACATATAAGTGTTTATCAGTTTTGCAGCTTACAAAACCAATGTCCTGAATAAAGACAGCAACATATCCACTGGGTATTATCTGATCAAAAACATTCCACATGTACAAATCAAAGCTAGCAGGAAAAAGAGCCATATAAAGATGACATAGATGAGAAAGCAGCCACATTAGGAAAGCTTCTCCTATTTAAACAGTCAAGCTTTAAAAAAAGACAAAATGAGAGCTAAGCGAATACCCCCTCAGGGTTCACATTCTCACAAATGGGTCTCTGAATCAGATAAAGATACATAATGATTCTGTTTTCCAGCATGATGTGGACACTTACCTCTATGCAGAGCATATTTGAAGGTGTGTTTGGACAAAAAAGATAGCTAAGCCTAAAAACGCACACAGGCAGCAATTTAATTCAGTTAATATTACAATTAATGTTGCAAAATTAAATAATATTAACATTGTGAAGAGAAAGAGTGCTGTACACTAATGCATAATACCTGTGCCATCCTAATTTACTGCTGACCTACATTGAGTAAAAACAGCATTTGTGTGTTACTCACCTCCTGGCAATAACACAATGCAAGACAGAGGGTGTCTAACGTGCTGACAAAGTTCCCATGGAAAAGTTGCTCAGTTACTGGCACTTTCTTCTCCAAGATGACCACTCTGGAGAATCTTTCAGTTCCTGTTTATAAGCTATTTTTGTCTCTGACCATAAAGGTTCAATAAATACCTTTATCACTACTGAAACTGAAGATGCTGGCTCATTTATGTATCCCTCTTGGCTTACTTTCATGCCTAAAGTGTCAATTCCTCATGAAAATTTTCCTGGGGGGCAGAACCATGTAACTCACTCATCTGTGTTCTTGGGTCTGTGGAGGATGTCAGATTATGCCATCACCACCACCCTGGCAGCATATTTAGATGGTTTGTTAGCACTTTCCACAAAACATGCATATATTTGACAACCTTGGTTTTTTATATATTCATTTATTGAGCTTTACATTTTACAGTTTTATATCCAACCATTTTCTTCTGAATAATTTGCAAACAAAAATTGTATTAGGTTTATAATAAAACAGAATTGTTCCTATCACATGACTTTTTTAATTCAGTGCACTTAAAAAAAAGTTATTATATACAATACAAAACAGCATTAGTGCTGGCAGCACTGGGGCAGTTTCAACTTTTGACTTGCCACAATGATTTTCCAGGATCTGTTTCTAAGTAAAAAAAAAAATTCCATTGCTGGGAAGAGGAAGAGGGAAAATCATTAATTGTGAGAGTGGAAATCAGTCCTGAATAATTCTTGTTTAATTCTAAATCTTTCATTTGTACAGCATCATTTTCCTATATGCTTTTAAAGAATGATAATTAGTAATTTTTTGTGTGCTTAGAGGAGCAGAAATGTCACTGATACAACTGAATTAAATACACTGGGAAGACCAATATGCTTAGATTGGCCTCAATACCAAATGCATCCATGGTCTTAAATGCAATAGGATTTACATACTTATTTGGAAAAGTATGAATCATAGAACCATAGGATCATTCATGTTGGAAAAGTCTTTTAAGATCATCGAGTACAACCCTTAACCCAGCACTGCCAAGACCACTATTAACCAATGCCCCCAAGACCACTATTAACCAATGTCCATATCTACACACCTTAAAAATTCTTCCAGGGATGGTGTCTCCACTACTTCCCTGGGCAGCCTGAGAGCTCTTTTGAGAGACGTCAGTGATCTGGATGGGCTGCAAGGGGCCACAGCTTCTTACCAAAGCTCAAAGTGACCTCAAACATGTTGCTTTCTGCTTGTTGTGCAATTTACATGACAGTCATTACTAGGTTGCTGAAAGCAAATTCAGTGGGAAGCAGGCACTCCTTTTTGGACTGAGTTTAAACAGCTTTACAAGGAGGGCAGAGCTGCTTGTGATGAAGTGTTAGCTGTCTGCAGTGGAGCTGTACACACAAAACTGTGACAAATTCCTCAGCAAAGTCATAGAATCATAGAATCATTTAGGTTGGAAAAGACCTCCAAGATCATCAAGTCCAGACCTTAACCCAGCACTTTCAAGCCCACCACTGAACCGTGTTCTTAAGCACTACATCTGCACATCTTTTTGAAGACTTTCTGGGGATGGTGCCTCCACCACTGCCCTGGGCAGCCTGTGCCAGGGCTTGCCTACTTTTTTGGTGAGGAAATTTTTCCTGATATCCAAACTAAACCTCCCCTGCCTCAACTTGAGATTGTTTCTTCTTGTTCTATCACTTGCAGCCTGGGAGTAGAGACCAACTGCTCCCTGGCTACAACTTCCTTTCAGGTAGTTGTACAGAGTGAGAAGGTTCCCTCCGAGCTTCTTTTTCTGCAGGCTGAACATGCGCACCTCCCTTAGCTGTACCTCATCAAGCTTGTTCTCCAGACCCTTGCCCAGCTCTGTTGTCCTTCTCTGGACTTGCTCAAGCACCGCAATGTCTTTCTTGTCATGTGGGGCCCAAGACTGAAACCAGAATTCATGCTGATGGCCTTAACATCTTGCACTGAAAACTGTGGAGGATAGAATGGTTTGAATGCACACCATGCAAGCAAAGATGTGTCCAAAAATCTCTCAATTTGTAGCCTTCTCTTGGCTATGTAAAAACCATTTTGAAGCACAATAACTTGTGTTCCAAGTAGTTATCTATGGATGACAAGAAATACCAGAGGCATTCTAATTCAGAGCGGAATAATGTGGACATCTTCACACGGACTCCACCAATATAGGAGCGGGACACCACAGGTGGCCTGTAAGTCCATGAGCCTGTCTCCATTTTGTATCTACTTGTATACATAGGCACCAGATGATGTTAAAGATACTCAACAAAATCACAATTTTCAGTTCTATATGTTAAACTACATAGGTGTCTCCTAATTTATTAACTTAATGCTGTGTCTTTTCCAGCTCCCTGTTTTCAAGACATGTAATTTAGGACTGAGAACATGAGTGTGGAATTACTCTGAAGTTTTCTGAGTATGATGGGGATGACACAGACTGTCTCTAACTCTTACTTATTTTCAGTGTTTTGTGGGGTTTTTTAAGAAAAAACAGTAGAGTTTACACATCTCAGAATGTATTTGTTTTGCATATTACAGGTAACTGGCAGTGTAAGTGTAGGTATACGTATTAGATTAGATTAATTTTGTTTTATTAGTATAATATACTTACAGCACACCAGACTACTTATGATTCATTCTCCTGATGAAAAACAGGGAAGGGAAAGGCACCATAAGAGGGAAAAAACAGAGGAAAACGAAATCATTCTTACAGAGGTCAGCATTCAGTCTGTGACATGGTAAGAGCAGGAGGTACCAGTTTTGGACTTTTATACTTCTTCACAAATTATTCTGCTTTACCTGCAGTCCATGAAATTGCAAGTCACCAACCTGTGGCTCTTTACTCCAGACCCCAAGGGCCTAAGAGCTGCTATTTTTTCAAAATTTCAACTCATGACAGTTCTTCCTTCATCTTGCTCCCATCTGAAACAAGGAGTTTTTTTCTAAATAGCACTTAAAAGACTGTGTTTTCTAAATTCAACTCTTACTTGTCTTTGTTCTCTAATACAGTGTAAACCTTGACACTTAAAAACATTCTGTAGAGGACTGTATCATCTGAAGATACCATCAGGCTAATGATCCCTGAGACTCTGCAGTGTAAGACCTTGTTTTCAACAGCTATGACCCTGCCAAATACATTTGTATTCATCTTTTCTCTGTGAAGTATGTTCCATTTTATTTTCCTTGTCAGGGACGTGAGATGAGTTGTCTGTTTGCATCTGGAAATCTTAATCAGTCCAGTCACCTTTCATAAAAGAACAAAGAAAACTGGTTTAACAAATGAGAAATATGAAGGAAGTATTATAACTGGCATCCCTTGGCTCACAGAAGCAGCTATTACCTCCTTCTGCAGGTCCTCCCACAGCTGTAACCCCTGCCAACTCTTATCTAACTTGGCTTGCAGTCAGTGTTGTGATACTCCACTGCTTTGAATCAGTGTTGATGACTGAGATAAGGCAAACATGAAATGCTTGGTATTAAAGATAGAAGTTCTTTTGGTATGTACTTGCCAAATATTGCTGATGCACCTGTTTTATGTTCAGAGTGGGAAGACAGTCAAAAAGAAAGTGGCTAGCTTTGAAAGAGAAGCAGTGCTTTCAATTTCTGAAAATAGCCCAGATAGAGAACTGGGTAATAAGAATACATTACTGAGTAAATGTGTGTTTCAAACGTACTTGTGCATTTTTCCTTTGTCATACACAAATAGTATATGCAATGTTTTCAAAGAATAAATTCATTTTCACGAGCCTGGAGCGCTTCTCATCTACATCTACCACTGGCAGGCTCAAGGTGCTGCTTGGTGACAGTGGGCAGAGATTTGTAAAAAAGTCTGTGGTGAAATTCATTGCATGAATTGCCCTTTTTCCCCTGATTTTCACTGCAGTTCTCACACAGATAAAACGGAGAAGACTCAAGATGCTAGTGTACACAAGCTAACATTCTCTGGCATACAGATTTTCTAAATGTGAATGCAATTTTTCTAGGCGACATATAAATTTCCTCAGTACTCAACAGGAACACTGGTAGAAACTGCACTACAGGTGGGGAAATTATAACAGGTCAGAAACTTGTAGGTGCATTAGAGGGTAGAGGAAAATGTTGGTCACTGGTAAAAGAAACCTCCATTAGAACATGAAAGTCTGCAATATCCTAGGATGTTAGGGACGAGGAAAAAAGCATTCAGTGTGTGACATATCTGCTCTTCTTTGCTGGCCAGATCCAGTTAGATGGTACACAAAAGTGTCTTATAATGAAGTGAACAAAGATTTTCCACACCTACTAGGGTGGTAACCCTGGAGTTATGAAAGAAAAAAAAAAAAACCTCTTAGAAACCACAGAACACTTGTTAGTACTTTAAAAGATTGTACAAGCCAGGAGAAAAGGTTTTTATGTTGGCTAGTTGAAAGAGAAAATAGAACTTACTAAGAAGTATGGTGCGATTTTTTTTTCACCATTTTTTTTTCTTTTCAGTTTGACCATGAGCCTGTCTGAGCAAAGCAGAACCTTTGCAACCTGTGAGTTTGGTTATAAGGGTAAAAAAGAGCATGAAATTTGTGGAACTTGTACTAGAAAAGGACTCTCAATTCATTCCCACACACATATACCTATACTCCAGTACATAACGGAATCACAGCATTTTGTCTGTAGGTAAATACAGAGGTATAAGGTAAATGTAGTGATTATGCTGCCTTATAAAGCAAAAACAGTTATAAAGACTGATTACTCTGGCGGGTGGACTACCTGGTGCTGAGATTTCAAGTCTGCTAAGCAGGCAAGTTGCTGAGCCTCTACACAGCACATGGGAACCACGTGAGGGAGGGATTGAGAAGGAGAAAGGACAAATCCCCAGAGACAGCACCTGAATCATTAGAACTGTTGATCAAGCATACCATTCACAGGGTAATGCCTGCACCATGGAACCAGGACAAGGAAAGGGATGCTGGTGGTACTGCTGCTCTTCACTGCAGCTATTGAGCTCTGCTGAGAAGTGGGTCCAGAGAAGATTAACACACCAAAATTTTGAGTCTCTTGTGAAACCTTATTTTTCCCTCTGAGTTAAGATCCTACACAATTTGATATGTTAATAAACATTTATTCCACATATGGAATTTTTAAAATAAGGATCTGCTTTCAAAAATACAAGCAGTATCTGGATATGATGCACGTAGAAAATTAATTAAATAGCTTTGAATAAAAATATTCAATTTAGAACAGAGATATATCTAATGTTTGGAGCACCAGGTTTTTTTGGGGCCATCTAGACTCCAGATTTTGTCATCTGACGATTCCTCTAGTGTTCAGGACTACGGGCCCAATTTGGGATCAGTTTGCTTTGGCAATATGGATATTTAAATGCTATTCCCTGGCTATGTGCTTAATTTCCAAAAGGTAGAGAAATACATTGTAATACTGGGGACGTCAGAAGGCATTCATCACCATGCCTTTGGAGTGTGCCTGGTAGTCTGTAGAGAAAGTAACACACACACTATCAGTTTCAATTGCCAATCCCAACAACTGCTAAAGGGAATGAATTTACACTTTTGAAGAACTTCTGTGTGCTTGACCCAGCTTTCAGATTGTTCTTCAGTGGAGGGTGTTTTGCTAAAAACTGTTAGAGATGAAGAGAGCAAGGATGAAAGTCTCCCACCTGCATCACCCTACAGAGCACACTCCCCAGTCCTGATGCTGAGCGGTATCCCTAGCTTGGCCCTGAACTCTGTCTGCCTGTGTTATGCTAGCAAGACAGCAGGTATTCCTGGAATAAAGAGAAAAAAAGTTGAAAACAACTCTTAACTGTGACCTGGAATGAGGTTTGAATGTGGCTTTTTTTTCTAACATGCACATGAAACAATATAATTAATAGGTGAGGTTTCTTAGTGATATTTTAATTTTTCAGCTCTGGGATACTTTCAAGCCTTCTGTAGTACATGTTGAGGTGTGAGATCAAATGCAAGCTGAGGATTTGGGGATGGTAATGATCAGCAGGCAGCATCTCTATCTGGAACCATAAGGAAATCTTGCACAGAGACAGATCAATGATCCCTATAGATCAATGACCCCTTGATATCAATGAGGCAAGACTGACCCACATTGTCTAAGAATCAAACTCCAAATTCCTCAGATGTCCAGTGACACAGAAATTATGAGGTCTGCAATGATCAGGTTTTTACTCAAATTGACCTTTTCCCTGTAGATTTCTAACTTTAACATGTGAATTTCATCTGTGTTACTACATTGGTCCCTCACACATTTTTTTTAAGACAGTCATTTGAAAAAGAAAAAGCTATTTTTATAGAAATCTGAAACATTAGAAAGATGTCCAGAGAAATGATTGTTGTAGCTAAAATAGAAGTAAAATCAAATATTCTCTCACTTAACATGCACACTGATAAAAAATCACTTGCAAGGGTTTTTAACATAAAAGATGACAAGAGCCTAAAAAACTTGTTGTCACTTTTGAGAAACAGAGTCTTCTTTGAGCCTTCAGCGACTTCTCATCTAAGCCTTGGGAGACTACTGAGCACTGTATATTTTACCAACAGCCATGGCTAGCACAGCATATTATCAGGATTAGCTGCCTTTCTTTATAAGGACACGATAGCCCATGTGGATCATGCCAGCCTCTTTTTCTACCATGTCTTTATTTGCCAGTGGGCTGAATTATTCACTGTCTACAATCTGAGTTTGCACAAGTCCTTTTAAAGAAATAAAAAAGGGATCACTAGAATCAGTGAGACTTGTGCAGGGAGACTGAGGGACAAGGTTTAGTCCACAAGACATGCTGGAAGGCATTTGCAGATTCTTGGGTTTTGTTGTGGTAAACAATAGCTGCTATCATACAGCAGAATAATCTTTAATAATTATGATAGCTACTTAATAGCCACACTGAGTACAATGAAAGAAAAAGCGGAATGGAAAAGCTGAGCAAGTTTAATCCTCCCCGAATCTGAGTGGTGGTTAGCATCAAGATACTACTCCAGAAAACTCCCTTGACACTGCTTGTTATTTCAACCAGGGAGATTTCTTTTACAATTATGTTTCATTGATGGAGCTATCAAGGTCAGAGGAGGTAGCATGAGAGATGAGAAACAAGCATATGTGACAACCTCCAGGAAATGATTTACATGCACAAAGTGAAATGTTTCCAAAACTAAGAGCCATGCGAGCTTGACAAACAAGTATGTAAGCACAGTTGCCTGAAAGCTGGGCTGCCTCAAACAAACAGGCACCCATCAAACCAGAATAGGGGCTTCTGAGCTGGTAAAGGTCAGAATTCGGGCTGGTATGGACACTGGTGGAGGGGACAACATGAGACACTATCTTTCAGGTTGGGGTCACACCCAGTCGCAAATTTTGGTCAGTCTCCACGCATGGAGGAGTTAAAACCTGTAGAATGCACTGGTCTTAAGTTACAGTGATGCATGTAACTGCTTCCAACCCTGACACACTTACAGCCTCTGGCACAGTCTGCAATGCCATGGCCACTTTTCCTGAGCAGGAGTAGTGTTCAAATAGGATTGGAGGTTTAGAATGAAAAAAACTGCTTTCAAGCAGTTTAACTCATAAATTATTATTGTGTAAAAGGGCAGTAAGAGTAGGTGTTCACCTGTCAGTCTGCTTTATCGAAGGCAAGAGTCTTTCTCTGCTCTTCCATACACTGACTTTAAAAAAAAAAAATTACATGGGGGAAAAAAACCCACCAAAAAAATAAAAAGAAAAAAAAAGAAAAAAAACTACACCAAACAAAAAACACAACATCTTTGCTACAGAGACATTTTTAACAAGTATTCCAGAAAGAGCACCAGCTATCAAAAAGGCTGCCAGGACCAGAAGGAGCCATCAATCGAACAAGTTTACATTTCAAAGTTTTTTGAGAACAGTGAAAATGTCTTTACCCTTCTTGATGGGAAAACTACAGTGCTATAGGAAAGTAGCTATTTGCTTCTTCTTACTGAAACACATTTCTCTGAAGCAGCCCTTTAACCCTGGGAATGGTGCTAGAATGTCAGACATATATACACACACACACACACATACATATATGTGTGTATATATATAAAGTAGAACTCCTGAGAGTTCTGCTCAGAGCTGCTTTAAGACTGTGGAGTCAGTCTGCTCTCTTTTGCCTTTGTATACGCCATTGTTCAGCTCCAGAGCTTCTCTGAGATAATAGAGATGAACTGGTTAATTTTTTTAAACCCTTTCCTGACAGTATTTAAGAGATGGCAGAACGCATCTGTCTAATTCTGACATTTATCAGATAATTCAGTCAAGTTCCCTCATGTGACACAGCTTCGTTCCCTCTAAAAGAACCTGCTGCAAACAAAAGGCCACAGTATATTGTATGGCATCACTGCTCCCAGATGTTTTAAAATTAAACTGCTAAGCCTCCCTGGCCCCGTGAAACCTGGAAGAGAACAAAAAAAAAAAAAAAAAAAAAAAAGGGGGAACCCCAAAAAANAAAAAATGGAGTGACTCCTAACAAGCTGTACTTTCTGTATCTGTGCTACTTATTTCATCTTTGTGCTTGATTTTTTCTGAGTCATTTGAAAATGATTAGGCAGCTCAAATAATTGTTTCCTGGGTATATTAGCAGCACTATAATTGTCATGTTTAAAGCTAAAGTTGGTAAAGACTGCAGTCTACTCTGGAATATTCAAACTTCACATATACAACAGCTCACAGATAAATGTTTTGAAACTTGTATTACTAGTTTCCCTAGTAGTTCTTCTCTTTGTTTCTTTGTCAGGACCCCGGATGGATTCAGTCTGACGCTGTCCTTCATTACGCAATGGCACTGCCTGAACTCTGGATAGAAAGGTTGTTATCTTGCCTTTGTCCAGCATTTTGCAGTCACTACCATACGATGGCTGTTGAATAGTCTCTTCTGGGTGGGAAGGGTGCATGACAGGCCTTTACTCCTCTCTATGTGCAGAAAAGAACAGATACCATCTACAATGACATATACTTTGTATAAGTCTCAGACTGACTTATTGAAATAAATTATACTTGGTGTAATTCATTGGGGGGGGGGGGGGGAGAAAACAGTTATCAGTTACCATGCCAACACTCTTTGTAAATACCATTGGTTCTCAATGAACTCCTTTTGACCCACTGGTCTGAGGTTGCTGCTGTGTGTTGTACATAATTCTCTCAACACTGGTCCATTACTTCTGATCAGGGTTGGAGGTCAAGCCTGTAGAGAAAAGTCAAAGAGAATTAGCAGCCCTATCAATAACCAGCTGCAGGACTGCAGTCCAAATGTTAGATTATAAAAATCCAAGGGAAGATGAATAAAACGTGAAGGAATATGCATGTATATTCTATAGTTTGAGCAGCTGCTGTGGACTATCAACATCATCAGGAGATCTCAGTGCATTAGCATAAATTCAAATGACAAATGCACAGTGCTATTCAGAGACTCATTAATTTGCAATGGGTGCAGTTCTCATGACATATTAGTGAAAAATTCAAATGTCTTTGTAGCATTGTGACTTTAGTTGCGGGACCTAAGTTGCTAAAATGAAAACGTGCAATTTTTTAGCAGTTTATTAAATTATGAAGTGTGATGACTATATCTGTGCATCTTTTTAAGTAGATGAGGTCCAGTGTGCTCCAGCACCAAATTGCATAGTTTGTGTTGAAATCTCCCTGTCAGACAAATTTTGAGCTGGAGCTGAAATACTGGCTAGGTGCTGGCTTCTGCAGCATGCAGGCTGAGATCTCCCCCTTCTGGGTGAATGGCATTGCCACTGAGAAAAAAGGAAATTCGGTTCTTTCAGGGATTCTTCTTTGTTATTTCCCTATCTTGTCTGCCACATTAGCCACCGGTTGTGTTGTACGATGTTTAGAAGAGACATGATAGCAGAAATAAAATAATGGTATATTATTATGTGTGAGTATGATAGCTTCCTCTGACATTCATTACACAACAACCATAGCCTTTGCATGTAGGATGATTTAGACATGTAGTATATGAAAAGTCTTAACTGGGAGTAACTCGTCTTAAGCTATGGCTTTGTCTATCTGTAAAAAATGGAGAAAGGAAACATTTACATTTTTATGTGGGGAACAACCCATCCATAGCACTCTTTCATAACACTGAGATCAAGCTTACAATTACAGCGTCTGACAACTGAAATACACCCCAGTGGTGTTTATCCTCAGTGCCTTGACTCTGCCGTGTGTGTGCAGCTCTGACACACTGCTATGTCTTTCCGACCTCAATGAACACTGTGAACTCTACTGCATATTTTTGCTTCCTCTTGGACTTCTAACTATATCTTTTTCTGGCCCCGAGTTTACATGTTTTTCTGTCCACCTGGCTGTCACATCTAGTGTGGGTTTCTTATACCAGAAAAAATATACTTTAAGGTAATTGCTAGTACTTTTTCTGAGGAACAAAAACCTTAGTTTTAAAGTGTAGGAGCCACAATACCTAAGTGGTAAAAAATAGCTTGTATTTTCAAAAGCACTAGGGTTTAGCTGTACAACCTCTGAAAACTTTTGAAGCAACCTGATTTTTGGAAACAAGGGAATTAGCTGTCAGTTGTATGTCCAAACCCATTAGCTGCTCTTGAACATTTGAATGTCTCTGTAAAATTAAGTAATATTTTATATATACACCAGCCATTAAGTAGTACAATAGTAAGAGCCTTAGTAAGGTTTGCAACATCTCCCAACATATGTCACACCTCCAAATAAATGGAAAGTCATTTGTCACTCTTGCTTCTCATCTGTGCCATAGCACCTCCTATAAAGGCTATGGTATGTCACAGCTCATTAAAAAAAAAAAAAAAAAAAAAAAAGCAAAAACCAAACCCAAACCAAAAATTAAAAGCCAGAAAATAAGAGAATGTCATGTCTTTCCCTTCCCTGTGAGGAGGATCACATTCCTCTAAGCCTCTTGATGTTTTGATAATCATGATGCTTCCAGGTGTCCTGAGCTGCCAGTGAGCTATAAGAGATGTGGAAAATGCCTTGCCCTATCCACACAAGGAAGAAAAGAATCAGCATATCACCAGACTAAGACTTCAAATCACATAAACTGTCTTAAAGCTATGGTTACCAAATCCCACAAATGGATTAGGATGCTTGTCTGACCTCAGCTTCCACCCCCTCCAAAGGATTTCCAGGTAGATATCCAGGGTGAGATCATAAAAACTGCCTGAGCCTCCCACTACAGTCAGTTGAAGCTTCATACTCTAACACTGCACCCTAACATCTTCATTAACCTTGCCCAAACCTGACATGAATGTCCACATGACTGGGATCTGAGCTACTGGGAGCACAAGAAGCAATTTTGAGAATGAGAATGCAGATGAAATGGTAAGGTGTGATGCCAGCAAAGGATGTGTCTGGATGTGCAGATGTCAGGATTACTTTGCAGCCGTAGGTTTCAGCCATTGGAAATGCTAAAAATCTGGAGCAACTCTCAAGACTAGACCTACAGTTATTTTAGACACAGAAGGGCAAACATTCAGCCACAAAGCCTGCTCTGGGGGATTGATAAGAGGAAGGAGCCAAGAACAAGCAGGGCCATGTCTTCACGGCCCCTTAGGATGGGAGAGCGCAGCAGTCAGCCCCCAACTTTTCTTTCCTCTTTACAACTGAAATTCCAGTATTAAGCAACAGAGCAGAGCCTTAACACATACCTACCAAACATGTCACGTGCAGAGTCACTGTCTTGACCAGAGCTGATGGGAGAGCCAAAGGAACCTCTCTAGCCAAGAAATACTGCAGTCATTTCCTTCCCTCCCCTCTGCCCAGGATAAGGCCAGAGCCAACTCTGTGGTGTCATGGATGATTGCCTGATCTGATTGTTGGTGCCAGCAGGATCCTAAAGTTTAAATGACAGCCATGGAATCAGAGTAGCCTGGATATTAATTAGTCACCCTTCTCCTCCCATTACCCACAATAAAAATGTTGAGGGTTGAGTCCATCAGCTAAATGTCTCTTATCCTGAATTCTGTGGAGAGATGCAATTTTATTTTGTGAGTAACTCTCAAAAGCCCAGTTAAAGGAAACAGGGCTCAGGCTTTTTCATTTCTTGTAAGAAATAACTTTCCTTCATTAGCAGGCAGCATTGGACAATAGACCTTGGTTTGAAACATAGTACCTACTCTCTGCAACCAGTTGCACAGGTTTCCAAGTGCACTTGATATTTAGGCATAAATAGAGTAAGCATTTTGTACCTAATCAAGAAGACAATAAAAAAAAAAAAAGTTTAATTGCAAGAAACTGATTCCCATTCTGCAAAAGACAGGGTTCTGCTTTTGTTTCAGAAAAGCTCCAATCTCTTTTTCACTTTGTATTTCTCTTATATCACACCACTCAAGAGGCAAACTGCTCTGGACTCTGCATTTCCAGGGGTGTCACTGATTTCAGGAACATATTTCAAGCAGAAGTACCCCGCAGACAGACAAGCGGCTGTCTGGATAGAAACAGGGTTCCAACAGGGAAGTCCCATCTTAAAATCCTGCAAAATTTTTATTAACTGCAGAAGAACCCTAACAGAGGGAGTCTGATAAGACAAATGGAAATTTAGATTATGTCTCCATGCTGGCAGAACCAGTGAACTCCCTCCTCAAAAAAATCTGATCATTGGAAAAACTCTGGTCTGAGTTTTCAAACCAGTGAAAATCCAGTCAGTCTGTCAGCTTCAAAAGTAAAACTTGGTCCAAAGTCGTTAGGAAAAGGAAGGTGATAATATTCTTAAGCTTATGACACTGTTTGTGTTAACATCTTTTTTTTTTTTTTGTGCAGAACATGTTTGTATTTCAATTGACAAAGTATTTACAATGAGAAGAGATATACTCACCACCAAGGGCAATTAATTCTGGGTTATAAAGCTTGTATTTCAGAACAGGCATGAATAATTCAGTGTTAGGTTGTTTAAGTGTGTTTTGTAAAATAGAGCTGCAGCTTTTGTTTTTCTTGAAAGCTTCTGAGAAAAAAAAAAGGTTATTTTTTATTTTTTTCTTTTTCTTTTCACCCCTGGGGAGATCAGTGGCCTTTTGATGTTCCACATTGACTTGCATTTCTTGCTTTTTTCCCGCTAAGTTGAAGAAATACAATTTAAAATGGAAGCATTAAGGAGTAAGGAGTACGGCACTATCCCTGTGTGTCATAGCATATCGAACAGGCTGTGGTGCTTCAGACTGCCTTCATAATGACCAGCATTGCTGGATTGTGAGCTTTTATGATGCTTATGAGCAGAAGTGCAACCACATGCGCACTTTTTTTTCTTTTTAGTACAACTCTAACCCAATAAATGAATTTATGTAGCTGAAGGGAAGGTGTATGTGTGGTGTCTCTCTATCTCTGCTTCAGGTGCACCACATTACCTTCATGCTCCTCCATGTTTAAACCTAAAAAAAAAAAAGCCTGGATAACTGCTGGATAACTGCCAAATTTCATCTAAAACTTTCTTTAGCATCCAGATTAAAGAGACAGCAAAAAGGAGGAATTTTTTTTCTAGTCTTTGCAAACTACCTGCATAGTTGAACTCATGTACAAATCACTTACAGTCCCTGTTAGTGGCTGGGTTGGCAGGACTGTGCCAGGGGAGAAACTGTGGCCTTCTTTATGGCTCCACCATGACTTTCAGAACTTTCATATTTCAAGTCAGTGGTTGAGAAGTACTTTAAATCAAGAAACAGCAGAAAGCCAGGAACATTACAGCTAACAGGTGTAAACTGTCTCAAGTGAAGTAGTAAGGCATAAACTCAGATAATCAATATTCATAATGCAAATCTTGATGGATTTGAGAGGACTTGAGGGTCCCACTAAAAATGTTCCTGCACAACAGGGCAGGCATAGTCAATCGTACCAGTCTTGGTAAGTATTGTGTGCTGAAAAGCAAACCACCTCAAATGGGTAATATGGAAACAGCCTTGTTCTTTTTTTTCAATATGTGCCTAAAATCTCGTCAGAGGGTTAAATCTTATGGTACATCTGTGGTAGCTGAGTTGAGCCTTCTCAGGCTAGGCCAATAACCACTGGATACCTAGCTGGATGTAATTTCTATATCTGTCCAAACCTCTACAGTCAGAGAGGGAACAATGTATGCTGCAGCTTAAATGCTGGATTTTCACACTTTTTTGCCTCAACTCCTTTGTGCAAGTAAGCCATAGCACTTCTGAGAAGGAAGGAGAGTATATGCACATCTTCTCTACCATGACTCATACCATGTCAAGCTCACCTAAATCTTTTCCTGGGGGTTTCCATGTAGAGGTATAGAACCCTTGGAAACAACCTCTAAGGTCATCACATCCAATCAATTAACCCACCACCGCCAGGTCCATCACTGAACCATGTCCCTAAGCACCACAAGGAATAACATATATATGCTCACATGAAAGCACAGCCCAGGGAGGTTACAGATAAATATGGGGCCTGGTAAGGCAGTGTTTTCAAAACAGTCTTTCATGCTCTATAATGAATAAGAGAACATGGCAGTAGATGGGGCAAGCGCCACATCAGTTTAACCCCATGGGGAAAAGATGAATGAGAAAATTAATACTGAATATTTAAAGTGAGTTGTGTAGCTTATACAGGCTGCCTGCAAGGTTAACATGATTAAGGATCATGATTCAAAGGGAAAAAAGAATATGTGCCCCAAACCAGCATTTCTCTTTAGAAAAATGTACAAATTACATCTTAATTGTTACCCCAATAGTACTTCTTGTAAGGTTTACTTATTGTTTTTCCTAGAGTGATTAAGTCTTGAGCAAACTCTTGGTTGCTGTAGTGTATGGCAGTGTAGAGCAGATTTGTTTTCTCATTCAGCCTTCCGTATTTCTCCTCATCTGTGCAGCCACATGAGAACGTCTGAGTGAAATGTCCAGACCTCGTGCTTCTTAGGATTGCTGGCTTAAGGAGAGATACACCAAGTGCTAGGAGAGTGTGGGAAGGAAGTAAATTGAAAATCAGCCAGTGAGAAACAGAGAAGAAGGCATTTTTACTGCACTGTTTACAACTTGTACTTTCTCAGATCCTAAAAAATCCACTGTTTTGCCTACATGTCTGTAAGACATTATAGTTCGCCGTGCATGTCATGCACAGTTATTAATGTAATAGCTTCCTCAAGCTAATGTGTGCTGAAATTCAGGTTTAGAATTGCCTGTAAATTCCAGCAAAATGGAAGATTTAATAAAAGGTTCTGCAAATTACTAAACCTGAAAGTGAATTTGCAGCCTGCCTCTTTTTACTGCTTTTATTTCTGCATGACAATATTTTATAGTCTGAAGGCACATTAGAGGTCTGTAATCTAAGAGTGAGCTATCATAAAGAGGAGGATGTATCTGTGTGTCTGTGCATCCTGAACCCACTTCTTGAGTCTGGAAAGCTGACAGAGCAGCCAGGAAATTGCAGCAGGGGCAGTTCAAAATATTCTGGGGTACATGTATTGGGTAATAAATAACATTTACAGGACTATCTCATTTTCTCTTTCTTTTCCAACCAAGGAATGCTGTTAGTTTTTGTTGCCAGACAAGGGGTGGCTGTGAAGAGATTGTGTGCCCACGGCACCCCAGATAACCCATTAGCCCTTTGGGGGTCACAGACCATTTGCATCCATCATCAGGCACACACCACCAGTTTCAAGACATACTTTCTTTCTCACACTTTTAGAATTATTTATAATTTTAGAATAAGTCCAAGCCTTAATGACTACAAAATGTATTCCGAAAATTTAATTTGCACCTGACACATTTTCCAAAAGGAATAAATGTATTAGGTATGTCCAAAATCATTGAACAGGGCTTCTGTAAAGCCATTTTATTTTGTGACAGTTTGTCTTCCTCTGTCTTACAGTAGCCTTCTCATCATGACTTGGATAACTACACTATTACCTTTGCTTTCATTATGCCGTCTCGTTATATTAATTATTTCCTGTTATTGTTTACATGGGTTTTTTGCTGTTAAGAAACTCCTCTGTGATTTGCAGTGTGACAGTATTGTCAGAAAATCTGCATACTTGGTTTGCTATTGTCTCGTTTAATAAATATGAGCTCCTAGACAATTTGTAATACTGTAATTTCCAGCCTGTAAGACACACACAGTGCAAGAAGTCATGTGAGAAAGAAGGCTATATTTACAATACCTCAGATAATAAACCTGGTGCAGAACTCAAATTGGAGCCAGTCTAAACATGACAGCACTTAATAATTGAACCACAAATCATAATTAGGCTGAAATTATGAAATCTGTGGGACTTTAACCATTTTTGTAGTCCTGTTGCTATCAGCTGAAATACTGAAAATAGTGGTGGAAGTAGTGTAAGTTGTTATTGATTTTTGTGTAGATTTGGCATGGCTTGGTTTTTGGTAGCAGGGGGGCCACAGAGGTGGCTTCTGTGAGAAGCTGCTGGAAGCTCCCACCATGTCCAGCAGAGCCAATCCCTGATGGCTGTGAGGATGGACGTGCTGCTGGCCAAAGCTGGGCCAGTTAGAGAGGCTGGTAACACCTCTGTGATGACACATTTAAGAAGAAAATCAAAACAAAAGAGGCACAGTGTTTTTCCTCTAGCCAGAGAAGAGGAGGAGGTGAGAACATGTAAGGGAAACAACACGGAGACACCAAGGTCAGTGCAGAAGGAGGGGCAGGAGGTGCTCCAGGCTCTGGAGCCGAGGTTCCTCTGCAGGCCGTGGTGAGGACCCTGGTGAAGCAGCTGTGCCCCTGCAGCCCATGGGACCCACGGGGGATGCAGAGATCCACCCGCAGCCCCTGGGGGAGGTGCCCACGCCGGAGCGGGTGGATGCCTGGAGGAGGCTGGGATCCAGTGGGAGACCCGGTGGAGAGAGGGGCCCTGCTCCCAGGCTGGAGCAGCCTGGCCTTGGAGGACTGCACCCCGTGGATGAGTGACCCACCCGCAGCAGTTTTGGGAGGACTGTGTGCCCGTGGGAGGGGCTCACATTGCAGAACTGTTGGGAGAACTGCTGCTCGTGAGAGTGGAGCCAGGCTGGGGAAGTTCACTGAGAACTGTCTCCTGTCTAAGGGACCCCATGGTGCAGGAGGGGAAGGGCTCCTCTCCCTGAGCAGCAGAAGGAAAACTCGGGTGATGAACTGACCAAACCTCCATGCCCTGTCTGCCTGCGCTGTCGGTGGGAAGGAGGGAGGGACTGAGTGGAAAAACGTGTTTTAAGGGCTTGTTTTACTTCTCATTGTCCTCCTCTGATTCTGCGACTAATAAATTCAATTTGTACCTTTAAGTTTTGCCCTGGGACTGTTCTCTCCCGGTCCTTATCTCAACTCATGAACCCTTAGTTAATTTTTTCTTTCTCTCCTCAGCCCAGCTATGGCAGGGGAGGGTGAGAGAGTGACTTTCGTGGGTGACTGGCATTTGGTCGGTGTCAAACCACAACAATTTTGATCCAAAAAAATTTCATAAAGGTAAATGTCAGGAAGGAACAGTAGCTTCAGTTTAATACAATTAGTCATGCTTATTGGTTTTCAGTTAACAAGTAATGATAAATCTGACTTGTAGAAGATGCCAAGAACAACTAGATTACAGTCTCTTCAGGCTTGGTCTAGATATTGTTTTTGTAAAGACATAAAGGCATGAGCCCACAAGAGATAAGTCAAAAGAATAGTTTGGGTTTTAACTGTAGCTGTTTCACAGATGCTTCCCATATACATGGACTGACATTCCTCATCCCTGCAGATGCAGAAAGTCTTAATGCCTTCTCAGAAGGATTCATCATCTCAAATGATCTTTGCTTTTGGACCTGAGGAAAAAGTTTCAAACTGGTGTCACCAGGATAATGGTGGCAAACATCCCAGTAGATGGTTTTTTTTTTCAGAATAGTGCCAGTCTTTCTGATCAAGAGGATGATATACTTTTTTTCCATGAGATGAAGGATCATGAATGCTGCCTATGCTCATCCAGGGTCGAGGATAGTTCATCTAAACAGTCTGGGGCTCCTTCGCAGGGGCTGCATGGCCTCTGCACGGTAGCTAGGTAGCCAGGATGGAGATGTCCAGGAGATGTTGCTTGAGCTCAAAATTTGAGGATCTCTGCTATTTTCATATCAGAATGTGTGAACTCCTTGTCCTTGGAGAGCAGAAGTGGACAGTTTTACTTTCAATCACAGATGAAAGAGACAACCTAACCAAACCCAAGTGAGTGAGGTCAGAAGGGACAACTTTTAGCTTTTAAAAGGAATTCTAGTGTCATGGATAATTTTTATCTCCCTTCTTATCCCATTCTTTTTGTTTCTTATCCTCAAGTCTGCACAAAGACTGTAAAACTGTATTTCATGCTCTGACACCAACTACTCACTTAAGACAGTACTTGATAAACAAATACAGAAGGTGATGAAGATAAAGGTTATATAAAGTTTATCTTTTAACTTCTTATGGAGGCAATGCTAAGGCTGCCAAGTTTTCTCAAAAAAATCTCTACTCAGTAGGTCAGCAAGCCTAGTTAAGTCATTTAGGCATCTTAAATTGCATGTAGACTGCCTATTAGTCTCTATTATTTTATACTTTTAAATTTCATTCATTTTAACTGAGATGCTTTGCTTCGGGGAGAGAAAGAGACAGAGGAGAGATACAAAGTTTCCTGAGTCTCTTCTCTTTTATATCGTGGAATGCATAAATGTTTTGAGCTGCAAAATAGTGTAAAGGGACCTGATTATACAAATACATTAAACATCTCTTTAAATCTTCTGAAATTATATTAGCCACACAATTAAAGGAAAAAAAATATAATCTTGTTTGAGTGTACATGGTCTATTCTATTTGCAAAAAACATGTTTCTAAAAAAGAGAGAATGGAAAAGGATCATGATATAAGCCTAAATCCAGGTAACAAATCTGGACTTCTAGTTGTCTCATGAGATATAACCCAGGGACGTTTGACATTTGTCCTCTAACCTTACCCCAGCTTTCACACAGCTGTCTGCTACCCTTGAGCCAGACAGATCTAAGCTGTCAATTAATAGATAATGAAAGTTTACTTAGATGTCATGTAATGCTGTTATCCATGTGGAAATACATCAAATGTCCTAGTTTGCTCTAAAGGCTATGACACTTAGTAAAAATCTTCTCCCAAGGGAACCCTAGGCTTGACAAATGCCTGAGGATTAGTCATAGTCAGCCATCTCTTTGTGATGCAAAATGACATAATCATTGGCTTTTTCCGGTAGCATTACACTTTTATTTTCTTCAAATAAAGAACAAAATTACAAGTTTGCAAACAGTATAGGTTGTATAAATTTGTTATTGAATAAAGAGGTCTTCTTAAATCCCAGGAACTGAAGAAATACAATAGCTGAAACACTTGCTTAAAAAATTTAATAAATTCAAGGATGTCTAAAAGCCAGTGGTTTCTTTCAATATTTGTCATACTTTGTACCATATTGCTGCAGCACTAGACAATTGATAGCTTAGACCATTCTCTCCAAAGTCATCCCGACGATGCTCTGAAAGCACCAAACACAGGTTGATATTCCATTGTAATAGGTGAGAATTTTATGTTATTTAACCTGGAATAAGGCACTCTTGCATTAAAATTTTATGTTGTAAATAGGACCAAAAATCCGTTAAAATTCTTATGTTTCCTAAAACCCAACAACCAAAACATATGGAAAATATTGCCTCTAGGTATTCTAAGTTGTTGCCTTTACCACACTGTGTATCTAAATTCCCAAGGATGATTGATTTAACGAGGTTTGCACATTAAAAATCTTTTTCCTTGTTACAATAGAGGAAATCACAAGAAAGATTAATGCCCTCTGCATGGTGCCATGGAATTAAAATGTCTTTCAAATGCCTTCACTCCAGGAACACTTTGCTGTGCAGGCCTGTACTTAGCAAAGATTTTCTCAGTGTAAAGAATTTATTAGTCATGGCTGATGATGATGGTGTGCTATAACCTAAATACCTGAAATATGCCTATATTAAGACAAACTAGGCACTTCAGAAGGCTTTGAAGAAGTGTTCATTTTTCAGGTTGGTATAATGGCTTCCGTGTCAGAAACACATGAGACTACCCAAAGGTATGACATTCAGTGTTGACACATTTTTCCATTGCAGTAGTGATGTCTGACACAAAGCAGAGTAATGTGCTCAGACTTTACTGTCTTAGAGAGTTTACCTCAAAGGTAAAGGCACACAGACCAGGTTGAATATTCACCTCTTTCTTTAGGGGAAGAGCTTGAATCAGGGAGGTAATGCAAAAGAATCAAAACAGCATACTGGCTGTTTAACTTTACACTTTCCTCAATAAATGTATAGGTCCTATCATATTCATTCTCTCCGGAAAAACAGAAATATTAATTCAATATTTCTTTGAAGGAAAGTGCATTATAGAAATACATGCCTTTAATGCCTGTATATTGAAAAAATCATAGCTCTACTTAGGCATGAAGTTAGGGTATGAATGTATTTACAATGTGGAGAATAAAAGAAATATCGAATCACAGAAGCATAGAAAACTTCAGGTTGCAAAAATCTCTGCAGTACATAAGATCCAATCTTGCACTTTTGCAAGTAGGGCCATGGACTGGTTATCCAGGGCCACATCCAGTCAATGTATCTATCAGATGATCTTCCAGCACTCTGCTGGGTAAAATGTGTTTGAGTATTCTTATTGTGAAGAATATTTTTTAATATCCAGGCAGAATTCTACTTCAGGCAACTTATGCCTGCTGCCTCATGTCTTGGCACCATGCATCCTTGTGAAGTGAGGATAACTTATTCTCCATCACCACCTCTGAGGTCTGGGAAGGCTGTAATTAGAACTCCCTGAGCCACCTTCGCCTCAGAGTGAGCAAATCCAGTTCCTCCCGTCTGTCTTCATGCATCAACTTTTCCAACATTTTGACCATCGTAGTGGTTTTTGCTGGGTCTGGTGGTCTTGCTTTCTCAGATGAAAGGGAGCAAGACCGCTTTCCAAGGTACAGCCTAAGAAATGCCAAGTTTAGTGAGATATTCACAGCCTTAATTTTCTGGTTGTACTCCAGTTGAAGGAATGAAGAAGACAGCCTTCAGTTCAAGTTGCAGTTGTGCCCAGCCTGCTACCCACCCTGTCAGTGCCCTGCATTTCTGATAGAGACAGCGGAAGGAAGCATTGACACAACACGTGGTGTGACTTGAGGTCACAGTCTCCCAAGACCTATTATAGGGTTTGTTCTTGCTCCTGCAGACCCAAACAGCAGGTCAAGAGGAATCACCCTGGCATCATAAATTCAGTCTATGTTTCATCCACGGAAAAGAAAAACATAACTTTCCCAAGGACTTTATGTGCAATTACAGTAAGAATGCAAGAGAGAGAATAAATACAGCTTTGACAGAAGACAGAGAGAATGGTGAAAATATATACCTGAGCTCAATAAATGGGCAAAATTAAATGTCAAAGGAAGTTTTCAAGTTAAATAGGATTGGGAAGTGAAATATTGAAAAACATCTTGAAAATCAGAGGTATGCTTTCAACAAAAAATATATTTCTTCAGATAGTACTTGAAAATTGGGCACACTCTGCCATTTGCTATAATTACTAAAACTCATTCATTATTTCTTGTTTAGCAATATGTCATGAGTTTCACCCAGGCACTTTCCCATTATCCTTCGTATTCTACAAACATATAGTAAGAGACAGCGCCTGTCATGACAAGCCTTAAATGCACAAGGTAAAAGATAGGAGAAAACATGGAAATGAATCACAGAGAGAGACAAGTGATTAAGTTTTTTAAATAATTGAAGTGATTTTGAATTCTTAAACATTTAATAACACTACCCTTAGTGACTGGCAAAAGGACAAATGGGAAGCCTGTTGTAGAGATAGATATTTAGCAAATATGTTCTGAGTCAGCATTCAAAGCCTTCAACAAAGACCGTGCACCATGAAACATACTGACCATGAGGCAGGGCTTCAGCATTACCACCATGTCCCTGATATCTTTTCTTAATTCCATTTCAGAAAGGTTTCTTTAAACAAAGAACACATTAAAAAAAAAAAAAAAAAGCACAGCTGCTCTCAGAGTGATGGGATGAACAGACAACTGCTTTCCCATCTATTTTGTTATTTCTTATTACAAATAATCATTAAAACAATGGTTGCTCTTTCCAGGATCTCCATTAAAGTAGATATAATACTATGTTCTTAGAATCAAAAATGTTTAAAATATACCATGAAAACAAGATATAAATCCATAATTTTGCACATTCAATTAGTTTTAGATGGTAAATGTTAATTATAAATATGGAGAAAAGCTGAAAATATTATGATTGTTGATATCAGGCAATAAGATGCTTTTCAGACATAGATGGGGAGAATTATGACTTCTTGGTTGTCTTCTTTTCTGACCACCATTGCAGAAATAGCTGAAAGGCTAAAACCAGAAACTGTTTTGTTTGTAGAAATATCCAACCTTCTGGCTTTTCTACCAGCTTCCTGACAAAACCCATACAATATAGAAAACACTAGATAATCTGCCTTGTTTATCTGGGACCAGAAAGAAAAAAGAAAAACAAGAAAAGAAAAGAAAAGAAAAGAAAAGAAAAGAAAAGAAAAGAAAAGAAAAGAAAAGAAAAGAAAAGAAAAGAAAAGAAAAGAAAAGAAAAGAAAAAAGATAAAGAGGATGAGAAACACTTGTGCATCTATCCTTCAGTGCAAGTTAAATAAATGTACTCTGGAGAGTATGGTTGTCCAAGAAGAGGAGAAAATTTTTAGGAGAAACAGAGAATGTGGAGGCAGAAGACTGGTAGCCCAGTGGAAGTTGAGAGTGGGGAGGAGAGGGAAGGAGGACACAAGGATGGGAGAAGAGTGGGGACAAGGTGGGGAGAAGATGGGGTGTTGGCTATGACTGATATGCAGTGTGGCATCACATAGGACAGATGTGATGTGTAGAAGGAGGTGGATTTGGTCTCTTGTCTCTGTTGCAGGGGACCAACAGGACCAGAGATCATCATTCCAGAACTCAAGTAATGTGGTAAATCATTGGTACTTCCAAACCAAGTCATGTTAGAACAATGAAAAACCTTTTTACTGCACACCTTTCTGGGTGTCAACTACAGAGAAAAGCCCTTACTGTTCTCTTTATATTTTCTCAAAACATCCATATCGTTTTGGCACTGGTGGAACTGTGGTTTTTCCATCTTTCAGTCATGGAAGCAGTAACTTTGCCTTTTTCCACTGTTTTTTTTCCATGGTTTCTTCCGAAGCCACACAAGCAGAGCCTTCAGGTATGCACGCGGTACATGACAAGAAACATGCAACAAACAGTCTGGTCATTTGTACTGACATTTTTGGAGAGAAAAGTGCCTCTCATCCTGTAATTTCCAGACCAGGAGCAAAGAAGCTGGCTGTGATTTCATCAGGTGGTGCAATACTTGGTCCAGTCCTGAAATTAAGCTGCCTGATCTGGGGTTAATCGGGATACGTTGAATAATGAGGACAGAGCTGCAAAGGACACATTATGAGTATTGTGCCATTGAATGCAGCAGGGAAGACAAGTTCCAGTACTCTCAATATTGGGACTGTTAGAGGAAGGGAAATGCTTGCCCACTTTGTTGCTAAATTTAACTCCCTGGCTTGAGATACAAGAGCCACGAGAGCTGTGCAGAGCACAACAATGCCAGCAAGGCGGCAGGTGCTGCACAGGGTCTCTGCTGGCCCTGAGCAGACTGGAGCAGCTGTGTTGGCTGGAAAACCTCCTCCAAGAGGTGTCTGAGCTCCTGTGCCCAGCTGCAGAGTGTACTGTGCACTGAGAGGTCTCACCCTGTGGCACTAGAGGCTGGGGAAAAACAGCTGGGCATGGGCACAGCACCGCTACTGCCACCTTACCTGAGGTCACACCTGGAACCCTGCAATTTCCATGGAAGATGTCCTAGCAGCTAAAATTGCTTGAGGTGAAACCATGTAATCCAGCTGGTTAGCACACTGGGAGGACCTTCTCACCCTGAGGTCTCAGTTGATGCTGCTACTGCTCAGAAACCCAAACTTCAGAAAGAATTTGAATGTTGGATTTATGCGCTGACAAATAAATCTATCTCTTGTCACAAATATATTGTTTAACTTCAGCTACTGATCCTTATCTCTTAATGACCAAGTTAATAACCAAGGCAGAAGCAGTGCTCCCTTCTCAACATTTCAATACATTTAAGTTTGTAATAGTATTTTAATTCAGCATAGCTAATGTTTCACATGGAATAGATGGAAAAAATTTTCCATATGTAGCCCCAAGAAAGCACTGATGAGGCAGCTGTACCCATTCTGTCTCAACATGAAATATTGTCATGTCTCAACTAAGTCTTTTATGACAGTGATTGTATCTAGCATCCTGAGAAGTGAATATTTGTGGAACTAACTCTCACATAGATCTTTGTGATAACAAGTGATATTTATCTTTTACAGCATTGTTGTATACTACTTGTCATTTTATCTGTGATGTATCTAACTCAAGATCAATGAATCCAGCCATGACACTAAACAGCTAAATAAACCATCATACTCAGTGTATGACAAATCTCTTATTATCTCCTGCTTACCCCAAGTCACAAATCTGCCTTTGTGTTAAAGTTTTTGTGTTCAGAAATGCTTCTTCTGAAGACAGATTTTAAAGCCTCCCAAAGCCTATACATTTCCATCAACGTTGCAAGGTGATGTTGATGAAATTGTATACCAGAAGTATTGGTACTGATAATTCTTCAGAGTTATCAGTATATTTATAAAAGGATAACTCTTTAGTTTGACTGGTAAACATAGAAGAAAGATCAAACACTGAATCATCTCCTAAATCCTGAATTTTCAGTTAAGGTCACCATTCAATTTTCACCATTTTAAGTTTCCATCAAAAGAAAATAGGTTGCTCAAGTCATCCAGAAAGGGACAAATCCTTTAAGTTCCTGAATTCCTATATTTATTTTCATTTCTTCCTTAAACATTTGTCCTTAACCTGGAGTGAATCTGGAAGGGTTGATAGAGACACTTTCCCTGTAGCTAACTAAAAAGTACACATTCTCTCAACTCTCTAGCTACTCAGTTAAGTCATAAAAAACATGAAAGTAGAAAGAAGAGGAAAGTGTGGTCCAAATTTCTCTGCTGTTGGCCTCATAACAAGTTCCAGACTTCTGCTGTAAAGAAAAAACGCTAATGTCACATACAAAAATAATGCCAGGTTAGTTTAAAATTCAGGAGAAATAATAATAAGTAGTGATAACTTTTCCAAGGAAGCATCAAACTTACCAAGCTGGTTTGGAGACAAGCGTCCCTATTACTGCTGTCTGAATGATATTCTATTAGAGGTAGATTACTGGAAAGCTCCAAGTGTAGATAACTAAATCTATATCAAAATGTCCTGTGGTAACGGTCAGGTTTGTAGGACAGATACATATAGAATAATAAAATGGTTTGGGTTGGAAGGGACCTGAAAGGTAATTCCAACCCTACTGCCGTGGACAAGCACTTCTTCCACTTCACCAGGTTGCTCAAAGCCCCATCCAGACTGGCCCTGAAAACTTCTGGGGATGGGGCAACCACAGTTTCTCTGGACAANGTCATCCAGAAAGGGACAAATCCTTTAAGTTCCTGAATTCCTATATTTATTTTCATTTCTTCCTTAAACATTTGTCCTTAACCTGGAGTGAATCTGGAAGGGTTGATAGAGACACTTTCCCTGTAGCTAACTAAAAAGTACACATTCTCTCAACTCTCTAGCTACTCAGTTAAGTCATAAAAAACATGAAAGTAGAAAGAAGAGGAAAGTGTGGTCCAAATTTCTCTGCTGTTGGCCTCATAACAAGTTCCAGACTTCTGCTGTAAAGAAAAAACGCTAATGTCACGTACAAAAATAATGCCAGGTTAGTTTAAAATTCAGGAGAAATAATAATAAGTAGTGATAACTTTTCCAAGGAAGCATCAAACTTACCAAGCTGGTTTGGAGACAAGCGTCCCTATTACTGCTGTCTGAATGATATTCTATTAGAGGTAGATTACTGGAAAGCTCCAAGTGTAGATAACTAAATCTATATCAAAATGTCCTGTGGTAACGGTCAGGTTTGTAGGACAGATACATATAGAATAATAAAATGGTTTGGGTTGGAAGGGACCTGAAAGGTAATTCCAACCCTACTGCCGTGGACAAGCACTTCTTCCACTTCACCAGGTTGCTCAAAGCCCCATCCAGACTGGCCCTGAAAACTTCTGGGGATGGGGCAACCACAGTTTCTCTGGACAACCTGTGCCAGTATCTCACCACCTGAACAACAAGAATTGTTCTCCTGTAGCCCCTTTAGGCACTGGAAGATGCTCTAAAGTCCCCCCAGAGAGCTTTGTCCTCTCTGCAAGCTGCCAATTAGTCTGTGCTAATGCTCTCATTCCAGCAGCTGCACATCTCTTGTCTGCTTAAATCCTGCAGGCCAGGCTCTTCACTCTTCTTTGTCTTCACTCTGGAGCATCCTCACAGAATGTTAAGACAAAATATGAAAAATTAAATTATTCAAGAACTGGGATTTAAGCATTTAAATTTTACTGCCTCTGAGGTCAGGTCAACTGTCCTGCTGGACTGGCACAGACTCAAGCAAATGTTTTTGCCTAATACTGAGCTTTATGCACTCTTTTTTCAGTGCCCTATACTCCTCCTTGATTGCATGAGCTACTTTTGCGAGTTTGTCTGATGCTTGTGTGTATTTCTGCCATGTCTTCTGCGCAGCACCAGCTGAATCTGCATGTCAAGTGGGGTAACAGTAAGTAGGAATCTACAGAAATTGTTCTGCATTTGTATTCCCTTGCTACTGATCCTTTAGCAATTACTTCTAAGCCACTGGAAAACAATGCTTCTCAATGTTAAAACAGCAGAAAACATGTCTCAGAGTTTAACATGCTGTCAGTTTTATTTGAAAATAATTCATTTTAATTTCTTATAATTAGAGAAGAAAAAAAAAATTAAAAGAGCAAAGCCTTTGGCTGCTGTTTGTGATAACCTGCTCAGATTATGGAAGAATCCATTAAATTACACACTTTTCATTGAAGAGGGGCCCTGTACAGAAGCCAGTGAGAAATGTTATACAGCTTCATTATATTAATCAGAAAAATCTAGCCCTGTGATATGCAAGCAGAGAATATTATTGGTGTTTTTATATAGGAGGACAAGGAGACAACCAGACAGCTTCCTGTGTTTTGTATGTGATCTCTACAGTATGATCTTATATTAGAGTGTCTGAGTCCTCACAGAATTAAATATAACCTTGCAAAACATTTCTCAGCTTGGTTCTGGTCTCAGGATTTACAGAGCTCAATCCCCAAACAGTTCCTAGCTGTACAGAGGTCCCTGTAGGCTCAGCCCAGAACACAGGACTCTGCTGGGATTCTTGGCAGCAACACAAGAGTCTGGCAAAGTTTAACCAAGCTCTGCCTTGAGGGCAGACCTGACTGCTTTTAGCTGTGGTCTTAATAGGGGAGATGCAACATTTTAGGATAAGGAAGTCACTTTTTAGTAGATATTTTCAGCTTCTCCAGTGATCATCAAAAGGGATGGGTCAGTTGCCCTGGTTAGAAGAAATAACATTCTGGAAACTCAGTGAGGTTTGACAGAGTAGCTACATTTTTGTGAGGTTTGACAGAATAGCGACTTTTTATGAGCTTTTTTTTTTGTTTTGTTTTAGCAGGTGAAATGCTATGGCTCATTTTGAAAGCAGAAATTTTAAAAGTGTCTAAGAATAGTTGTTTCCAACCAGAAGCAGTCTCTACTAGAAATCTCCTGAGATCTGAGTGGAAACTTTTCAGTTCAGAGACATACCTTTTTTACTAGACCTTCATTGTGTGAGTGGTGACTGCAAAATGAGCATCTGGCCAGGGTTTGCATAAGAGCATTGAAAGGGTCAATGGTCTCTGCAAATAGGCACCTGTATACTCAGGCACTAAATCTGCAAGCGCAGGTTTAAATTTGGGCACTGTAGGTAGAAATGATCCTTTCCAACACCAGTGAGCCTCCCCACTACACCTCTTGGAGAAAAAGGATGACCAAACTTCAGAAAACCAGGAAATCCTTCTGGGACTATCACCATGGCCTCCTGGTGAAAATCATACACGAAGGTGGTGGGCAAAGAAGGTCTCCTCCCTGGGAAGGTCACTGGCCTTCATATTTATTTAAATGGTGAAAAACATCAAGTTGGTGGCTTTTCCAGACTGGTTTCAAAACTAAATCATGATAATACACTCAAAATTATTTTTCCATTTTTGAGAAAAAATAAATATGGCTGATTTACCTCCATATAAGAACCCATACGGGGTATCCTGTTGGATCCTTAGCTTAGCTTCTGTTGCCCATCAGGTATCCAAATTTAATACTGAATGCCACTGAATAGAACAGGACTGAGCCTGCAGGAGAGATCATTATGGAAACCACTTCCTGGATATTTGTAGGGTTTGTTATGATATCTTATGATAAGAGATGTCTCTGCCTGCATTAAGTTGCAAACAAGACCACATACAGAAGTCAATAATACGGATTTTTTTATAACAGTAAATGTGATATAGAGAGATAGAAACAGGAGAAAAGTTTGGGTGCAGATGAGAGTGAGTGAGAGAGAGACAGAGAGAGCGATATTACGTAGAAGGATATCACCACTCGTGGATTCCCACAGCATCCCACTGGTCCTTCTTCACCCTCCTTAGTCTTTGGTGGTGGGGGTCCTGGAGTAGTTCTTCTGGAAGAACCACTTTTATACAGCTCAAGTCCTGGGTGTCCATGGGGTGAAAACACCATTCCCACAGCTTGGGCTGGCATATGTGTAAGCAGTACTTCTTTCTCCCAGTTTGCCACCATGTGAATTTTTGTCCTGATAGGTCTTATTTTAAGTTCCCACAGTCTGTACAGTAAAATTTTGTCCAGTGTGCTAATTCCAAATCTTCACCTTTGTTACACCAGGAGTTCAAGCCCTCCTGTTTTGCCATCTGTGCTTATCTCAAGTTTCTGTTGTGGTGGCTTACCCTATGGGAACTTCTTTCATTAACAATGTTTTGAGATATGCAGCTGCATTCTTTAAGGCCTCACAGAGCTCACCTGTGCTTCCCATGCTGGCAGCTCTGTCATGGCTGGTATAATTTGGGGAAGGTTTTTTCCTTCTCAGTTTGCCCAGCTATTCTCTGTGAGTAAGGAGAACATTTAAATATTTTCTAATGCTTCCAGTATAAAGGTATAGCTACCCCTATGCAACTAGTGTACCCAGTCACCAATAAAACAGATGGGAAGGTGGAATTCCCTCCTCTCAACCCATTGACTGAAACGACATTTAGGAAAACATCAACACCTGGGTTTAATACTTCAGTTATTCCTATTAAGAAACATATATTAATTCTGTTTTGTTTTGCTTTTTTAATGAAAATGAATTGTAGAACCTTATATTACCAAAACATTTCACCTTTTTCCGTAAGAAAAAAAATGTGAAAAAAAAAGGCAGGTTCCTTCTCCTGCCTCCTTTTCTGGAAGCCAAGAGACAGGGTGAGCCAAGGAAACTAGTAGATGTCTGAAAGATATTTTAAGGCTAGAGGAACAGTCAGCTAGTAATGCAACTGGCATTAACATAGCCACTGATACGACAATAATTTATAGAAAAATCACAGGTTGTGTAATCCTCCAAAAGCTTCCTTTGAAAGGAAAGAAAAAGCTGTTTAGTGAAAGCTTCCACTTTTTTCAAGGGTGGATACCTCAGGGCAGGGTTCAAACAATTTTGTTCACAGATTTTTTTTGTTGGCTTATTTTTTTGTGGTGGTGTTTTCTCAATATATAATTTTATAATGATGTAACTTACATCTCTGTAAATTATATTCCATGTGTCAGAATCATAGCTCCTAAAATATTCTCAGAAGGCACTAAATATATTTCATACATTCCTCGCTAACTCTATGTTATAAAATAATTGATACACAGCCCACAAAACATCTAAAAATACTCTCTCAGCTTAAAAGATGCCTGCAATTTGTTCTGCTGTGCATAGCTGCAGACCACAGAAACCAATCTGAAATCCCAGTTACGGCAGCATTCAGGAAGTTGCAGAGAAAGAAAACAACTTTTCACAACCTGAGTACTTGTTTTGTTTTACACTGAATGGTCAATATGTTCACACAGTTCAGTGACAGAATAAATTTCCAGTACGTCTTTTCCTAATGAAAAATACTTTTCCACAGTTCTTGCCATTTTGGACTTTTTACAGTTAATATTGTATAAATCTAAATAAAATAGGAGATACAATTATATATAAATTGCTGTTGTGTATGCTTGTTTATTTCAAGCTATTTACAATCATTCCAGGAATATTAATACTATTTCTAAAATGAACAGACCTTCATAATTTATTTTCTGAGTGTTCACATGGCTGATTTTGTTGGGTTTTTTCCTTCCTTACAACAGTAAAAAATGGTGGTATATCTTTAACAGGCCCCAAATATCAATGAGGAGGCCCATAGAAATGGATTCATGAGGCTCAAACCACATCAAGATTCATTCTTTTCAGCAGTGAACTTTTTCTGTGATCTCAGATTTATTACTGTTGCAGTGACTTCCAGCCACAAAAAAAAGAAAGACAGAAAAAACTACATGAGAAGCCTCTAAATTTACTCCAGATACTCACCTACATTTTAAGATGTAAGAAAGGGACAGAGGGAGCATTTCAGAGGTTCATAGATAACATAATCCCATGGATGTAAGGTGGGGCACATCTCCTGACAGCAGCATGGTGACAGCTTGTCCCTGCAGGAGCAGGAGGTGGGGAAGGAGCCGAGTGTGCCCAACAGACTGAAATGCACAAGGATACGACTCCTCCAGTGCCTACAGAAGCCAAAAACCATCCACCCAAAATGCCATCACATGGTTGTTGGTCTGCTGTAGACATGGGTGATGCTCCTGGGGAGGAGAGCCTGGGGCCAAGCCTGGAAAGTGGGAAGGGAGGAAGGACCACCACACAGGGCAGATTCCTTCACAGGGAGCAGGTGGAAAGAACAATTTCAGAAATGACCTGGACTTTCAACACCATCAAATGCAATAATGGCTAGATAGAAAATCTGGTGCTTTGGGAAACATTTACCCTATGTGTAGGCATCATTAGTGTGGCTCTGGGGAAACCAACACTGCAAGGTATTTCTGCAGAGAAACTGGCATTTCCCTACTCATCATGTCCTGCTGATCTTATGTGCCAGGGATTTTATTTAGATTATGTTTACTCCCAAAGAGGCATTTGCTCCCTGTTGCCTGTAGGGTACTCAAAGTCCACCTTTGAAGCCAATGCCACTCTGCCTGTGACAGAAGGGGCACAGCCTGGCCTTGTGTGTGATAATCACAAACACACTGACATTTGCAGTGCTGGCCTTCGATAGAACTTCACCAAACCATGCATGGGGACAGCCACAGCCAGCACACCATACAGCCTTCAGTGTTAAAACCTCCCAAACCACCACTGACATGAGTAGGTTTATGGCTGCATGGATAAGCCTTTGTTCCCTGGAAAAAAAAATCAATAATCTATTTGCAACTTGGGGAGGGAGGGGAAATAAAAAAACAAACCCCAAAACCAAAAACTCTAGAAAAAAACTTTTTCCTTCCAGTGATAGCTTTCTGAACCCTTGTGAATAGATTGCTGAGATTAACTGCTCTCTTCTTAAAGGAACGTAAGGTTCCTCTGTCTCACAAAGCCACAGTCTTTTTTCTTATTATGAGAAATGACTCAGTTTGGGGGTTGTGCCCAAGAATGATACCCACATGAACAGACAGGAAGTCGATGGTGTAATTTAGGAGGCCAGCTGTCTGCAGCATGCTGTCATTAGCTAGCTCTTGAAGGTGACCAAGGAATCTAAAATAATGTGCCGAAACACTTTGTGTTTGACATTATGGCATTTTGTTTGCTTGAAAATAAGTGTTTTTTAAAAAATCTGAGATCTTTCAAAAAGTAAAGCTGCAGTGTAATTGAGATTGAAAATTATAAATTGGCACGAAGGGGAAACCCCTCACTCGAACTTCAAGTAAATGGATATACTCCTGCATTTTAAGACCTGATTAAATATTTAAGATCGTATTGAACAGAAGCACAAGGAACGTCTCAGGACAAGTTGCTGTAAAATCTTCATATAAATGGACAGGCATTTCTCCAGAGAGGCTTTGATATATATTAGTTTGAGAAAACTATTTTGCAAGCCCATTTCATGTGATGATGTGCATTTTGTTTAGAAGACATAGGTTAAGAGAAGACTGCTAAATAAACTCACTTGGAAAATGGATGCCAAACCTAGAGGGAGGACATTCACCTGGAGATACTGGATACACTGACCATGGAAGAGTAATGAATGAGCACACAGGAGGGAAGGGAGGGGAATAAGCAAACCCTTCTCATCACAAGACCTTTTATCTTTTTTTTCTTTCCCAGGGAAGACCCCTAGATGAGTTAAGACCCAAAACCCCAGGGTTTTCCCTAAGCCTTTGCATTTCTGATGCATGGAGCTTCCTACCAACTGGAACCATGAAACAGCACTACATCTCATCCTCTCTTATTCCAGGTTTGTGGTGAGAGGATTCCTCGGTTGGCCTGACTGCTAACACATATCCTGACCTGGTCCCAGGTGACCTAGTTTTCCCATGAAGGCACTTACAGGGCAAAAAATCTCAGGCAGATAAGGGGAGTGCTTTAAGAAGCAATTACCATAGCAGCTGGTTGAAATATCTGCACTTTTTTCTTCACTGCATGCAGTTGTTCAGTTTTGGGGTTTTTTTGTGAGAAACATCCAGAACAGTATATCTGAACTGTTTGGAATAAACAATATATCCTATAGCATCTATTAGAATCCAGTGTCACTCTTTGACACATCCTTCAGTATAAATATAACCTTGGCTGCTGTCTCAGAGGTGGATGTTATCAGCAACAGTCAGAGAATCATAGAACCATAGAATGATTTGGGTTGAAAGGGACCTTAAAGATCGAATTTCAACCCCCCTGCCACAGGCAGGCAGAAGGTGGCTGGAGGTAAATGTATCCCTAACGACATGGCAGTCAGACCTGTGAAATCTCAGTGGAAACCCTGAAAGGCAAAACCAAAGGAACAATATGAACAAACCAACAGTTGAAATCTGAGAAATTTTCAAATTCTCCCCTTTCCAAAACTTCTAAATTTCCATTTTGATATTAGCTGCTTTTGAGCTGTAGTTACCTTAAACTTCCAAAGAAATTGTTTACACTGCCAAACTGAGGTTTTTTTAATTAAAAAAAAAAGTCAAATTGATTCAGTCTAGCAATTGCAAAACTTTCTGTCAAAAATATTACTTAATTAAAGTGAAACTGAAATGCAATTATTTACAGAAAATGGTTTTGTTGTAAAAGCACTGATTTAGACAGCTTCTAAACTTGCCCTAAGGAAAAAAAATCAGAAAATCTTCAATGACTTCTGTTCAGAACCATAGCAAGAGCAAAACTGCACCAAACAGCTTCCCATTTATTATAGTTTAGAATATTTAGCTTCTGTAGCTCCCTCTCTTATGACAACACTTCTAATTTTTCTTTCCAGCCTTTAGTTCTTTATCCTTCGTTGTAATATTGCACATTAGTGTTCATCTTTATAGCATGTTTCCTATTGCCCTCCTCTCTTTCTTCTTGATTTGACCCAGATTACTAGATCCAGGTTTGGATTATCACAGGCAGGTTTTGAGTAATCTCAATGGATTTTCTATTTATATATGAATATATATATATATATACAAACACATATATATATATAACCAACAAAAACTATATACATATATGTGTGTATATACATGTATAAAGCATATATGATATGTACACATAACAATTTACTATATATATAATGTAATATATATACATACATCCTGTTCAGAAGGTGTAATGAATGATACACAGACAACTGAGAGCTCCAAGATAAGGGATATATATTGACATATATCAGACAACATAAGTGGCCTCAGAATACTACATATAATAAAATTAAAATAGAAACTGATTATGTGGCCCAAAGACTGGAGAAAGACCAGATAAACTTTTTTCATTGTTTCAGGTTTCTACCAACATTTCACAGAATCACAGAATATCAGGAGCTGGAAGGGACCCACAGGGTCATCATCAAGTCCAACTCCTGGACCTGCACAGGACACCCCAAGAATCACACCGTGGGCCTGAGAGCATTGTCCAAGCACTTCTTGAACTCTGTCAGGCTGGTGCTGTGATCGCTTCCCTGGGGAGCCTGTTCCAGTGCCCAACCACCTTCTGGGTGAAGAACCTTTTTTAATACCCATCCTGAACCTCCCGTGGCAGCACTTCACACCATTTACTCGAGTCCTGTCACTGGGCACCACAGAGATCAGTGCCTGCCCCTCCTCTTCCCCCCATAAGGAAGTTGTAGACTGCACTAAAGTGTTCCAAGGAAACCATGACACAATACACTTCAGTGCTTTGTTATGGAATACTGCGTCAAGAATTGCTATTTTAATAACTACTCGATTACCTGCTTACTCAATCTGGTGAATATTATGTGTTGTCTGGTAGTGACCACTGGGTAAATTAAAGAATCTGAAATATTCATTCTGGGGACTTTTTTTTCCTGCAAAAGAAAGAAGAAGACAAGACTAACTGAANTGACACAATACACTTCAGTGCTTTGTTATGGAATACTGCGTCAAGAATTGCTATTTTAATAACTACTCGATTACCTGCTTACTCAATCTGGTGAATATTATGTGTTGTCTGGTAGTGACCACTGGGTAAATTAAAGAATCTGAAATATTCATTCTGGGGACTTTTTTTCCTGCAAAAGAAAGAAGAAGACAAGACTAACTGAAGTGCCAGGGGTGACACATCTACTAAAGGTTAATTCAAACAACACATGTTGAGAGACAAAAGCCAAAAAATTTAAATTAAGGTTGCAATATCTGTGCTGACACACAGGTTGTTATCCTTAAAAAAAAAAAAAAAAAAGAAAAAAACAAGAAAAGAAAATTAATAAGGGCAGCAAGAGATGAGGAAATGATCTGAGAAATATTGTTAGAAAATCATCCCAGATTTTCAAACTTAATTCTAGATGTCCTGATTTATGTCAATTTAAATATTAAATTCCTACAGCAGTAACAAGTCACTCTATAAATCCACAGTAGACATTTCAGTTATATCACTGCTGCGGTGCACATAGCACCGTGCACCATAACCTGCTTTCATACGTATTCTTTAGGGGCACCACAGTGGGACAAACAGTCACTTTGCTTTAGCTTCACATGCTGATTCAGTGATAGAAAAAAGTACTTCACAGATTAGCTTAGTCTGCAGCACTTAAAGGTCAGGATTTATTGTAATGTAAATCACAAAGCAATTTTACCTTGACAGAGATTACATACTGTTATAATATTTCTTGCTGAATCTACTGATGCGTTTGCTTTTTTTTTTTGCAACTGCTGTGTAAAATTGAACTTTAGAAATTGGACTTTCCCAGAAAAGAAAAAGGGATAGCAGCCTGTTTGGTTTTCCAGCAACAACTTAATTCCGTTCAAATATTGCAGCTTTCTTAAAGAAAGGTATTTAAAAACCGTAAAAAAACCCAAAAAAACAATCAAAAAACCCCTCCAAACAAACAAACAAAAAACCCACCAACCCACCAAACAAAAAAACTCCAATAAAAAACCCCAAAAAGCCACCACCAAAACCCTTGGGTTAGTACAAGCAAACCTTGCAGGATGGAAAAGCGGTTTGTGTAGATGTTCACCAGGACATTCTCAGAGTTATCCTTAACTCCTGGTAGCTGAAACCAAATGATCACATCACACAATGCTGAAGCAGCGTCCTGTCATGTCTTTCAAAATGTATTTAAAAAAATTAAATATCAACATTTGTATCCTAACTAAGACTGTAAAAGTAGTGAGCCAATGCTCTAGAATCTGCTCCACTCACAGGTGAGCTGCCTTGGGTTATGCAGTGCCAGGACTGCAGGATACTGTCCCCTCCACAAGGGCTGAATCAGCTCTTTTGTACCATGTTTACAGACAACAAAAGTTCTGTGTATTTGTGCATTACAGCCACAGCATTACCAAACACAGGAACTTGCACTCATCTTCAGAGTGGCATCAGGAATCACAGATGGGCTCTCCGTGTCTTGTGAAGGCACTTGTCAGCAGAGACTTCAGGGCTGCCTCAGGTATTAAGCACACGCATTCCTCCTGTGTGACCCAGACCTACATGTTCCCAGGAATGGGACTGCGATGGTGCAAATCTATCTCAAAAGCACCTTGCAGGATGGGCAGAGCTGGTAGCACTGGAAGGCCACATGGAAAAGGATGTTCTACTGTTGAATGACTCCTTTAACAGAGCCTAGTCTTAGGTTAGCAACAAGATGAGTTAAGTACCTCCTTCACTCGAAAGTCATGCTGTTTTCCCAGTCTTTCTTTCAATGTTTAGTAGTGGGCAAACCAGGCATTTCAGTGAACTCCCTTTTGTGTGGAAGACAGAAGTGAGGAAGACAGGAAAACACAATACAGGGTGGAGAAACTTGGAGACAAGGCAGCTGCATTTTTATAGTCCTCACCACCACAACCCTGGATTGATGTGGTGACTTGATAAGATGTTGAATTATGCAACCATTCCCACAGATGTACTATTGCATTCATTTTGGGCTCTTGAACATAGCTAGACTTGCTGACCTCAGACTCAGCTTTTAGATAGGATAAACAAGTTGCTCTGCCAGTATACATATCAAGTCTGGAATTTGAAAAGTCATTAAGACAATAAACATGATGCTAAATTTACAGATTCACTTTTTCAAACAAAATCACACTTTAGTCTATATTAAGAAATCTCTCTTTCCAGTCAAAAATGCGGAGCTGTATATAAACATACAGTTGTACAACTGCTGTGCATATTTTGTATTTAGATTAAATGGCAAGTTAGTAGATCATGGTAGATTTTCTGGATTCCTTTCACTGAATTCCCACCATTTACATTTGTTTGTCTTTTCTAAGTTAGGATTTTAAAATGCGAATATAGCAAAATATGCAAATCTATCATGCACTCCTAGATCGAACTCTGAGGAAGGATGCCAATTAGAATTCAAAAAGTTTGCTTCTAATGAGCAGAAAAAACAGGTGTTCTTGGCGAAAAAAAAGCAAATTTCACATAATTCTACAGTTTAATAAACTTTGTAGTTATTTCAAACTGCAGTTAACATTATGGCAATTTAAAAGAGGAATACTGGAGTCATATTACTATATGTCTCAGAATATGAAACAAGAATAGGAATCTGTTAGACACCAGGAAGAGTTTACAAAAAAAATAGTAAGAATCAGTAGTATTTATATTTTGGTTATATTAGTTGGTTTGGGTTTTTTTTAATTGTACACTCTGGCCTTAGTTAGCAGTGCTGTTGACCTTGCTACTTTGGATTTATTTACACATAGATTTTGTAAGATATGCAAACAAACAAACAAATAAATAATGAAATGAATCTTCCACATGAGTTTGAGACCACTCTTTCGGCATCTATTCAGTTCTAGCCAAAGAGAATGCATTTTAATCAATTTTAGAACACACATGTTTCTTTCGGTCCCTCCTTAGTTTATTAATTTTAGTATCATTACCCTTCCATGTAAATAATTCTCACCAAAGCTGAAGAGAAAAATAGACTCAGAAGCAGCCACCAGGTTCTTTGGGTTTTTTTTAAAAGAATACAGTTTACAGGCTGCAATCAAATTAGATTAGCAGCACATTTAGGTTGTTTTGATTTTTAGATCTGCCAAAGAAAATAAAAAGTAATCTTTGGATGATCAAAAATAAAATCTGATATAAATATCTACCCACTGCACATTTTAAAGTGGTCATTTAGCAATCAGAAACAACAAGAAATTAAATGCTGTGAGCCTGTGCTAAATTACAAGGTCATAATTATTATTATCATTGGGACATTATAACTCATTTATTCTATCTCATATTCTTATTGATCACAGATCTTTATTGCAGCTTAAAAACAGTAAATTCCTACTAGATAACATATATTGTCCTTTCTTTTTTTCAAGAACAGAATCTGAATTAACACATTTCTTTGCATTGAAACCTGTGTTCTCACACAGACCAGCCTGATGCACTCAGTGCAGCACCATGAACTCACAGGTCAGGTGTCTGCAGAAGGTTCTCATGGAAGGCCCCTAAAACTACCATGATACAAGAACTGGGAGCCCCCAGATCCTCTCCAGTACTCAGTGGGGCTGTGACAGGAGATGCAACAGCTCCACTGCCTTCCATGGACCTTAAGAAGAAGCAAGGCTACAGGTACCAGTTTAATAGAGCCAAGCCTTTAATTAGCACAATGCAAGGTTCCAACAGACAAATATGTTATAGGTGCAAAGACTCCATAATTTCAGATGTCAACATCCCTTCTGTTTCTGATGCCCCAGTGATAAAAAAACCTAAATGCTACCGCAACAAAAGATGCAGAAGAAGTGCAAGTTTGCACTGCATCTGACTTAATCCACCACAGAAAGTTTGGTGAGCACTGAGATACCAGACTGTACGATGGCAGCAAGGAGAAGGCAATTGTCCTTTCTGCAGGCATATGCTGCAGAGCCCACAGCACCCGGGACAAAACCTCCCCCCTGTGTTCCACCCTAACACTGCATCTCCAACTGCTCCAGTGCAGCTCTGTGGGGCAAGACTCTGGATAGATCAAGCACTAGAGAACTTATATGCATTTAATTTCCACTCCATTTGCAAAATATTAGCCATTCCCTGTGATTCTGACATGTATCATGTTTCATTTCACTGAAGTAGAGAGAAATGCCTGGGAAATGCCTGTCTTCAACCCTATGTTTGGAATTGTTAGGTATGCTGGATTCACAAAGACTAGCACAGAAAGGCCAACATCAGGCTCAGCTCTGCATGACACATTAATATCAATAGGGGAGAAATGGGTACAGATTTACCCTTCAACTTTATCACAACCACACAAAATTCTCTGCAGTTTAATTGTTTTTATCCTATTTTTAAACTCACATGAATAATAAAAACATAGTAAAATAAAAATACCTGGAAGTCTGCACAGGTAAAATATCGAGATTCCAACACAGGATGGGTGCAATAATTGCAAAAGCAACTATGTGATTTAGGAAGTGAAAGTCACATCCGAGGAATGTGCAGGTACCTTATTTTCCAGTGGTAGCAGAGGAATTTGAAAGTCCATGAGGTCCAAGGGCCAAGACCTTGGTGACTGAGATGCCCATCTCCTGTGTTTCACTGTGGAAATCGAGCTGCAGATCCATTAGTTACTCAGATGTGACCTGAATATTTCATCTCAGTGCTCTGCACAATGTGTCGAAAAGGGCCATTGAACTGAACCAAATAGGCCCTTTGCTGGAAATACTTTCTTAAATGATCACACACCACAGATACCTATCAGTCTTTTATGTAAGGGAAGAAAATTTTACTTCAGTAAACGCTAATTAAAAAATACATTTTCATTCATTTGAGCATATTTAAACACAAAATCCTCATTGTTAAAAAACAAAAGAAATGTTATTGCATCGCATCCCCATCACAACTGGGAAAGGATTTAAAATAATAAATATGTGAAATAGCAAGGATAAATAAAGCTTTATATCATTTCTGAGAAAAAGAATAGTTACTGATCGCATTAGAAACAGTATCAAAATAACTTCACTCTAGGCAGGCAGAAATAATTTATATCGCTTTTTACTTCACAGCTAAAAAACATGCTGCCTCAACTTTTTAGAATTTGGGTGCCAAATTCATTTTGACAAAAGACAAGAGAACAATAAAAACAAAATGCCCCTCCTTCTCTGCCCCCCATCCAGACAGGTACATAGGAGGAGACAAGGTGTAAGGCCACCAGGTGAAGTGACCACTGATCAAGAAATGCTGCATGTAGAAATTTCTAGACCATTTTATTGCTGGTTTTTACCTGTCTGCTTCCCACCAATCTACCTAAGCAAGGCAAGGATTGTGATGGTGTTAGTGAAACGGGGAGGCGGTGGGGGGGAGGATCAGAGACAAGACAAGCTGCAAGGTCCTTGCAGGAGCTAAAAGGGATGCTGAGGAGTGGCATGGCACAGGAGACAGATCGTGAGGGACACCAAAAGCCACAGATCCTCTTCACTGGACCATCTCAGAGCTAGGAGGGAGGCAGGACAGCATGATGGGCAGCACAGTCAGACAAAGCTGAGTCCAGCACGGGGGAAATGCAGGCATGAGAAGATATTGCAAGGAGCCTTTGTAAGGGCAGGGCACAGAGTTGCAAAGCCCAGAGTGACTGCTTGAGGCAGGAAAAAATTAGGACATGAGTGCACTACCTGGTTGCCAGAACAAAAAAAAAGGACAAATTTCCTCCTCCATTCAGAAAGAAAATCAAATAAAATTACCAGTGTATCTTTGAATAAGTACATATTTTCTTAGTAAATTCTGCACACCACAAGCAATCAAATATTTTTTTCTGTCTATTTTTATGTCTCTGCAAGGTGACACAATACAAAAACATAAGCCTTCTATACATGCAAAATAGTTCTTATCTGTGCTGCATAGAAGTTGGATCTTAGTAGGCAAATTTCAGTTATATGGGTGGAAGAGGCCCACATATTTTTATGGTGTGCGTGCACATCAAGGGAGAGAAAAGATTCAGGTATAAAAATTCCACCTGACATTTGAGCATGCTGGTTTTACTTAAAACTTCAGAGCCCACTTTTTAGTCGTAACAATAGGTCCCCCTAGTGGGTAAAACAACAATTGACGAATTTTATCCTTTTTCCTTTCTCTGAACACAGTTAAGCATCATGTTTGATTACCAAGTGGAAGTCGCTGCATTTAGGAAAGTGAACATGAAGACATGGTTAGCTTTTGTGCAACTTTTGAAGAACATAAAGCACAGCCACAGCGATGTATATTCCTACTGAACTGTTTCATTAAGCAAACAAGTAACATTCTGAACATCTAGGTTTTTGAACAATAGTAATATAAATAAATCTTTCTGTGAAGATTGCCCTGGGTAGGGCATAAACAATTCGTGAAACAACAACAACAACAAAAAAAAAAAGGCGTGAGAAAGAAAAATGAGTCCTGCTAACACTTTTCCAAGTCATGAAATTCAGTTTTTCACAGAGAAATGAATTAGATGCTGTTAACACTGCAACTGCTTTAATAAATGTGGCAGCCATTATAAGCTGGCATAATTAGTTCACTCACACAGCTCCAGACATCCGCACCTACTTTATTAACTGAAGAAGTCTCCATTAGGATAGTGGGATTATGTTTTGGTCTTTTAGAAGTGCTGGGGAAGTAGCTAACTTCAAATGGGGGCCAAATAATTGACTTGTTGCCTTTTTTAGTGTCTTTTTAAGGGTGGTCCAGTATGATCTACATTAATTAGCATTTTTTACTAATTTCATTTAATTGAGTTGTTTGGATGTCATTGCTTTATTTATATATATAGCAATCAAAAATACCATACAGACATTTTACTACCTTCCTTTTTAGGTACAGCACATTACTCTAGTTTTAACTTCAGTTGTATAGTTCTGACTTTCACTAACCAGGAGAGCACAACCTGGCTGTTTCTTTGGGATTTTTTTAACTCCATGACAACTGGATAACAATAGATCTACTTATTTTACAAGTTTTTACAACTCCTTCTTCAGTGGTAACTGTTTTCTAATATGTTTCTTTCTTATCCTATATTTCCACTTACAGTTGGGACAGTCACTGTGCTGCAATTTCTCTGACTCCAGCAGAGGAGTGGGAAGAGCACCTGCCAACACCTGGGAAAGAAGGGACAGGCTACAGACTTTAATGTAAATTACTGCAAGCTTCTGCTAAGACAAATTGTCCAAATCCTTTTCACACCAATAAAGTAGGCTTTGTCATCAGTCAAACTTCAAGGTCATTTAAGAAAAAGATCCAAAACCAAAACCTCCCTAAACCAACCAAACAACAAAATAATTTTTTTTAGAAAACCCACCAAAAATATCGAACAAAAAATGACCCTTTCAGAAGTTCATTAAATTATAATTAAAATAAAGGATTCATAATTACACTTTGCAATTATCCAGATGTTGTAACATCATTTCTGCTAAACATTCTAGACAATCTTATTTAGAAAAGTAGCCCCTTCCTGTTAGGCCTAATCTTTATCCCTTTAAGAGGAATATTTTAAAGGAATTACTCCTTTAAATTTATTTCTTCCCTTGAAATTAATTCAAATACTCTTTTATAAAAGCGGTTTTCAAAATAAAAAAGGCTAAGAAGTGGAAAATACAACCTCCACCACCAATACTCTCATATGTCATTTCAAAAGACCTACATATGGAAATTTCCCACTTATTATGTATTCTGAGAGCTATCACTTCTGACTGCTGGTAATTGCCAATGTGTTCAGTTTGCTTAGCAACAGTTTTACAGTAGATGTACCATTTGTGCCATCATAAAAGTAAGACACTTGCAGATTCTATAGAAGTATACGATGCTTCTACTGATTTTCTGCTAATGTGTGTAACATCTTAATAGGAGTGTCTGAATGGATTTGTCCAGATATTTCCCTTGGTGTACCTTAGGGAAGAACCAAAAACACTGACCTCTTTTTCCCTCTGCAGAATTGTTTTTCTTTCGTTACTCAAAAATGGGAATATTCTAAGCATCCCTACAGACTTACTTCCAAGGTAACTACAGAAAATGAGTGCTACAAAAATTTTCCTAGCACCAGTTGTCATCTTTTACAACCTAATGACTTAATGGAAAAGGCAAAGAAATGCAGCTCTTGCTTCAATTAGGTTCCTTGTGACCAAGGTACGTTGCAGTCAGAGCCGTTTACTGCTTAATAGTAGGGACCCAGTTCAACCAAAACAAATAAAGGGTTCTTACCTGAGCAGCACATCCATCAGATATAACTCCACAACAAAATCTCCAGCTCTGTGAGGGGTTATGAACAACCACAAGCAATCTATGGAGCAAATGGATTTAGTGCAATTGCCCTTATCCTCTGTTCTTGTGTAATTTGTGATAAAAACCTCTGCTAACTGTAATAAATGCATATTATAATGTTGGCTTTTCGCAAATAAAATGAAGGCTGTGTGTAGCTTTATTATAAGAATGTAGGTTTTTGTAATATAATAATAACTAATGCTTTTATTTTCTGTTAAACTTAGACATAGTAGTAGGATAGCTGATACAGTTATGCTTGTAGCAACTGAACTGTCTGCTTGGCTGGATAACATCTGAAGGACGTGGGATGAAGACTCCTGACTACTATCAGCACCCCCAGTCTGTAGGGACCACGGACCAAGGCCCAGTCTGGAGAACGATAATGAAAAGGGACCCAAGAAACAGGCATGCTCTAAAAAGGCAGACCCAAGGAGGAGCCACGCAAAACAGTTCCTGGAAAATGGAAATTAGTTGGGGGCGTTATGAATATGCATTTTTGTTAATGAATATGCATGAGGCCGATGCAACCAAAGAGTATGTAAGGAATGTCTCCGTAAGCACAGGTGTGCTCTTGGCCGAGTGCCAAGCGCCCTAGCGCTAGTGCTTTTTGCTTTATTATATCTGTCCCCTATTGTCTTTTATTACACTTTTTAAATTCTAACAGGAGAATGAACTGCGTTTTTCACACTAACAAAGTTTACTTTGTAATATCCCAGAACTGCACATAGCCCGCAAAAGTTTCTTAGGACAGGGATTTAAAAATGGAAGGATTTCTCCACACTCTGTGTGCTGGTTTTGCTTGGTCTGGTTTTCAGTCGCTGGGGGGAGCATAGAGGTGGCTTCTGTGAGAAGCTGCTGGAAGCTCCCACCATGTCCAGCAGAGCCAATCCCTGATGGCTCTGAGGATGGACACGCTGCTGGCCAAAGCTGGGCCAGTTAGAGAGGCTGGTAACACCTCTGTGATGACACATTTAAGAAGAAAATCAAAACAAAAGAGGCACAGTATTTTTCCTCTAGCCAGAGAAGAGGAGGAGGTGAGAACATGTGAGGGAAACAACACGGAGACACCAAGGTCAGTGCAGAAGGAGGGGCAGGAGGTTCTCCAGGCTCTGGAGCCGAGGTTCCTCTGCAGGCCGTGGTGAGGACCCTGGTGAAGCAGCTGTGCCCCTGCAGCCCATGGGACCCACAGGGGATGCAGAGATCCACCCGCAGCCCCTGGGGGAGGTGCCCACGCCGGAGCGGGTGGATGCCTGGAGGAGGCTGGGATCCAGTGGGAGACCCTGTGGAGAGAGGGGCCCTGCTCCCAGGCTGGAGCAGCCTGGCCTTGGAGGACTGCACCCCGTGGATGAGTGACCCACCCGCAGCAGTTTTGGGAGGACTGTGTGCCCGTGGGAGGGACTCACGTTCCAGCGCTGTTGGGAGAACTGCTGCTCGTGTAAGCTGCTCGGGTAAGCAAGCAGCTCTTGTGGGTGCCTGGTGTTCGGCCAGCATCAAACCATGACACTGCTTCATGTCTTAACCACCACACCATCTCCAACAATGGCAGTCACAAGAGAAATGTCTTCCTGAGCTGCAGTCACAGTGCAATAAGAGAACTTGTATCCATGAGCTCTACTACAAACTTGAGAGGAGCCCAGAGACAAAGAGACCAACATAGACCCAGATGCCCTCCCCTTTGGGCTGCCATTCCTCTCACACACCTGTGGCTTAGCTTAAGCGTTCAGGGCCAGCTGTGTCCCTTCCCAGTGCCTCTGTGCTCATCCCTCCTTTCACAAACTGCCCCTTTGGCCTCTGCTCTGCTGCCAGCCAGGATGTCATGGCTTTTCCTCTTTGCCAAGCTCCAAGGGCATGGTTAAGCACAGCTCTGCTGTATGTGGTAAAGTCACGCACAGCAGCAAAACACTCAAGGTGTTTCACAACCCAAGCAGAGCCTCCACATGATGCAGCACTGGTAACCTTAACATTGTCTGACTGTTGATGACTTATCTGTGCCATGAAAACTTTCCCATGAATAAACACAAACCAAGTATGTTTGATGTCATAAATCCAGTACGTAAAAGACAGCTCTAAAATAAACCAGTAGAGTGCATTCTACTGTACACTGCATTCCAACATGCTATTTTTATTCATTTGCAAGTTCTCAACTTCCTCAAGGTTGCATGGGATTAATTATGGTATTGATGGACTATTTGGCACAGTTATAAAAAATTGTTACTATAAACTCTTAAAAAGAGGTTACAGTGATTTCAGTGCAATGGATGACATTTCCTAGGCTGCCATTTTCAGACTTCCACCAGGCATCACGGTCCTCCATAGCAAAGGTGACAGAGAAACATTTGTCCCACGTACTCCAAGTCAGACCTTGTTCATGTAACACTAATCCATTTTTGCAAGTCTAAAAATAAGGCACACATTCAATAGGACACCTATTACATATGTAGTGATGACTGCTGAACCTTGCCAGTATTCTGCAACAGAGATGTGCCACCAAATGACTCTCTTCCTCTATTGTATCAGGCAAAGCTTAAAAACAAGAAAACTGGGAATCTGTATCCTATGATACACCAGGAGAACTGCAAAAAAAGCACCAGGATAGGTGTGAGCCCCATGAAACACACAGAATTGAACTTCGTGCCAACCCTGGGGCCAAGCAGACAGGTGCAAGTTCAGAGCTTAGATCATACCAAGCTGTGGTCTCTGATCAGTCACAATTACTGTCAGGTGGTGAAAATCAAGAAAAGTCAACAGAAATTGCAACAACCCCAGTACACAAAACTGCAAGAGCATCAGTCAGCAGAACAGAACAAGCATGGCTTTGAAATGCAAAAATCTCCAGAACAATGAAATGAAGAAAAAAAGCAAAAACAAACACTGAGACAGTATCACTATACTGATTGCTTCTTTTTCCTTTCTGCTGTGTCACTCCCACAGCCTGAACAACTTAGAAGACCTCTCTCCAGGTCACTGGCCTGTGTTTATGGAGCCTTGTCCTATCGTTACCTGGCCCTTAACAAATGCTTCCATCTCTGCAAGAACAAAGTAAGGTTTACAAAGTACATTGGAAAAGCTAGACATAAGGCCTAAATTCAGAAGACACAAAGTACAGCTTACTGAAGAGTTACAAACAGTAAGTGGTCACCTATCAAGAAATAAGTACCAGCCATCTACAGAGACGGTACCATCCCCATAAAGGCCACTACAGCGTGATAGAACACTTGGCACATTCAGAGGTAGGATTTCAAGGAAAACGTTTTTGAAGACTACTAACAGACCTTTCCAATTCTCTATCACTTTGCTTGTCTGCAGAAACTAGAAGTATGCCTGAAACAGCTTACAAAAGAAACTAAAAGCAAAGTCAGAAGCTACTGAACTGGACAATTCTCATATTGATCTTAGAAAATGCTTGTTAAGAACCATCTATAGGCTCAGTCCCAAACACTGAATCTTTTCCCCTAAACATTCACCTCCCAAACAAATCTTGTAGGATTGCAAAATACTAGTAAGAAGTTGTGGGGTTTGTTGCAGATTTTTTAATGGATTTTTAAAATAAGTTTTATATTTCATGTGGGGTGTTTTTGTTATTAGATTCGAAAGCTTACTACTTGGCTTGAAGGAAGTTTGGCACTGTCATTGTCTCCACAGCTATCAGAACTGTGGATACTGGAGAGAGAGTTGCTGGCTGACATCTGAGTGATTTAAGTACATTTTGGAATTAGTTTGTCATCATGCATAGTTGCCTGCCATTTGTTATCATACAGGGGTAACAGAGTTAATAAATGGCATCTTTGAGGATGCATATGCTTACTCATTTAATGTTACAATTTGTCTAAAAAAGCAGAAGCTTATAAATGAAAAAAGAAAAAAACCCATTTTCTCTGAATCATTGTCACCTCCAGCTCAGAATGAACTACAAAAATAAGGCTTTCGAGTAGTAGTAAAGAACGTTTTATTAAAATGGAAGTTTTTCAAACCTTATGTATCAAAACTAAGGCCACAGCTAATGCTAACACAAAGTCAAGAACCTCAAAAAGTTCTTATACTATGATACAATTTAGAAATCTGAGACAAGGTTCTTTTACAGTTACTCAAACATTCTGAAATGCAGCATTACTTACTTGTTCTAAAATAAAATATCAATTACTCTAGTGATAATATTTAATGATACAAAGTACTGAATCATCAGTGCATGTAACCTGTTTTTATTTTGGTCCTGTGACAAGTAACTTTCTGCATCACTCCAGCTACCAAAATAAATGAAAATACAAAGCATTGTAATGGAAGCTGCCAATAACTCCTCCATTTTGTGCTGAGTTAATTTCTTCTAAATATCTCCAGTCATAATAGCAATAAATTCTTCTTGATTGACTGTAAAAAAAAAAACAAAAAAAAAGAAGAAAAAAAATAATTAGACAAACAGTTAACAACAATAAACCATAAAATAAAATAATGCATATCTGTCCTTAAATGCTTCTCTGTTAGTATTTGTTGCATCTGATCCATTAGCATAAGTGTTTATAAGTTTGCTTCCACAGTAGGGGTTTTGCACATGTTTTTTCATGCAACATGAAGTCAGAATGCAAGCTTTATCATGTGGAATACTTAAGCCAGAAGCTAGCTCACTTTTAATCACTTACATTATTTCTAATTATGAAAGTAAAAATATTCTAAAAGGGAAACATGATAGATAAAATAACCTGAGAAACATATGTAAAAGAGATGGTTATGCAAAATAATATTATTTTACAGGTCCATAAAAATGTTAAGAATGGTTTCTAAATTTTATTAAGTAAGTACTTCTCAAGCAAAAATACCTCAGCTAGTTATGACTGAATTCAGTTTTATTCTTAAAATCATAATTCAAAATGTTTACCTCCAAACCACCATCACAGATCAAACAATGCTATTCCTGTCTCCCCAATCCGTAACACTTGCCAAACACAAAACCAATTTTAAGATCGTTTAGCAATTATTCCATAAATTATCTAGAATTAAAATGGACTTTTGATGAGCTTTTCCCCATCTGAACTTTCTTCATTCTTAATTTATAATTAACATAAATTTTACACAAATGCACTTGAAGAAATTAAGTCATAATAAATTAATTAGCATTCATTAATTATTTTGCTGCAGTTATACCTGAGGTACTGACCTTACTCATATGTTAAAACACAGACACTGTAAAGGAGTTAACCAGTGAATATGTTCACTCTGCAACTAATTACTGCAGTGCAGAATGATTAGAATAAGTCAGTGGTACGGAAAAGACAAGACACATACGAAGAATTCTCCCTGACAATTACCCATCCCAGCCAACATGCCCAAGCTACTCCTAAACAGAGCACTGCAAAGAAAGAATCACATTTACAGCTAGAAGACCATTAAACAAATTCTATGTTAACTATGTTAAAGAATAAAAAAATTTAAAAAATTAAATATGCCCTACTATGATGCACGTAAAAAACCATGAAAGAAGTAGGTTTAGTCTAGCTTAGCGCCCTATGCTCTGAAATATCAGTCCATCACATAGCTACATCTAGTTCTGAGACACAAAAATGCTGTGACTGTATGACTTTAAAAAGCATTTCCACAGTTTTATCACAGTAACAACACAGTAACAGCACAAATTCAGGCATCATCTCCAAAATATTCTCTGGTTTAGAACATCCTTGAAATCATGCTGCAAAGTGGAAATACAACACTATGATGACAAAAAAGAAATTTGGAACATTCAAAGAAACTTCAAAAAGCAGTCTAGTTACAATTCCCAGTAACCCAAATAATCCCAGTTAATCCTTTTCAGACATAGGATCTGTTCACTGGTTAAGTACCATGAAAGCAGAAGCACAGTTTTTCAGGGCATCAGATTTCCCTCACCTCCATGACATAAGTGATCATAAAAGAACAAACTAGAATCACAGCTAATATAAATAAAATGTTGACTTAGAATCTTGAGAGTTAAAAGTGCACGCTTTTTCAGTGGTGGGTTTGGATACTTTTCTTAATTCTGGGCCAAAATCTGAGACATGAGACTGGACAGTGTTTCCTACAGCTGCATCCACACAAGATGATCAAAACTGCATGAACTGACACCATGGAGTTTCTAAATTTAGTTGTGCTCAAAACCAGAAGTAATTCCTAAACCCAGGAATTCCAAAAAAAAGATTATTTACATTTTTAAGGCAGACAAAAATACATCAAATATACTTTTACAGAAATCGATGTACAGCCTACCAGTGGAGCTCAGTAGTTTTGCTGAGAACATAAGGGTTCACGTAACCTGAGTACCACACAAGATACCTTATTTCACTGTGAGCAAAACAATCTCTCATATGTAATAAAGGTGTTAAACCAAAAGTGGTATTATTCCTGTATTTGGCATATCAATTAAAAATGCTACCAATTAACAGTTTCACTTTTTTTTTTTTTGAGGGCAGGAAAGAAGGAGAATTAGATGACAGCAAGATTTTGCCACAACCCAGGTGTTTGAAGACAAATGGAATGGTGATTCACAGGATAATTTACTTTCTCAGAATGCATCTTAAAAAGCTAGGAACAGCCTCAGTTTTCTTCAAAGAACAGAAAACACACAGAACTTTAAGGATAAACAGTACCATACACAAACATTATGCTGTCAATCTTCCATATTCAATCTTCTGCTTGACTGCTCTAACAAAGGCAATGAAATGATGGCTGAGTAAGAGGAAATTGAGCCACTTGCTCTTAGCTGATCAATTTGATTTAAAAAAATGTAGCACTGACACAAAATAATTATGACTCAATAACTCTCCTGAATGGAGCTAATGGTCTATGTTCCATTTGTAATACCCAAATAGCAACCTGACAAAAGAAGATTGATCCTCGATTCTGACACCTCATTTGGCAGCTCCAGGAGATCAACACATGACAAAACATATTTGCAGATGGAATTCTACTCTCACTCACCTCTACAGCTACAACTTCCAAAAAATAACACCTCTGTCAAACAGCGTAGAAGACTATCTGTCAAAAGGCTGACAACACAATTTTTTCCACTAGTCCATGAGAGTTTTGAGTCCAACAGATGCTCACAAGCATAAATACCATTGTCACAGGAAAAACTGATGAACTGCTAGTGAAATCTCAGATACGAGTCACTATCCTGAAAGAATGTTGTTCCATGGACTGATACAGTCTTTAGGTACAAGTGAGTGGTCCTCAAAATTCAGGTATTAAGGTTTCTAATGTAACAATAAGGATGTTTAGAAGTTAATGAACAACGTCTTAAGTTTCAGTGTTCACAATGATTTAATATGCATAGTATCAAACTGAAGATTTGCTAATTCATTCTTTATCTACCTAATAAATCCCTTCTGCAGCCTATTCTGTATGGACCTTGTCAACTGCACAGAGTCATTTCTCACACTATGCTTTTCATCACTCCAAGGCTCAGAAGTATGTTAAAGACCCATCCAAGCTGATCCTACACAGACCCAGGGTACTTCCAGCGTGATTTACCAGCTTAATGCTGCATATCCAACACGGAAATCACAACAATGACGCATCGCCACTTAAGATATATTGAGTAAGTGATTGAAAGACTTTCTCCCAGCACTTTAATACTTTTACAGATTTATAAGGAAATAAAAATGTAATGTAGGTACAGAGAATCTCTCACATACCAGTTCAATTACTTCCACCTTCAACTACACTTTCACCCATCTTTTAATTGGTTGAATAGGAGTTGGTGGTGAATCAACCTGATTCTTAAACTCCAGGACTAGTAGCTATCAAAAGCAACAGTCTGCATTATTTGTAAGCTAAATTATATTTGAGATGAAAGTAATCTAGAAGGAAATTAAAGAGGACATTTTCACAACACAACAACACCTAAAAAGGGAATAAAATAAAGAAGATTATAATATGGTGTTTTGTTTGCCAACACATACTTTCTCCATCTCCATCCTTATCAAATTCTTCAATCATAGCCCGCAGTTCTTCCTCTGACATATTTTCACCCAATTCTCTAGCAACCCGGCGCAGGTTTCTCAGACTTATTTTACCAGAGTCATCATCGTCAAACAATTTGAATGCCTTGAGTATTTCTTCTTGTGGGTCTCTGTCCAATATCCAATCTGTCACTGCAAGAAGGATACTTAAGTTAGACTAAAAAATTCTGAAAGGTAAAATCAAAATGACCTTTGCAAACTAAGACAATGTGAAGAACACACAAGTCTGATTTCACCTGTTCTCACATTTCTGTGAATTCAATGTGCATATTTGTCTGGCTGTTGTCTGACCTCTCTTTCTCACCTCTGTTTTCCACAGCTGAGTTGCTCTTTGGGGCATAAATGTTGCCCAACATTTATGTTGAAAAGCTGTGAAAATTATGCAGTGAAAAGCTGCATGGCAGTTTAGACACAGTCATAATTTCCACACATTTTCCAACAGAAATTAAAAGTATACACAAGGTGCCTCTGTTTTAAAATTCCAAATTTTCAGAAAAAACACTATAAACTCTTCCAGATGAAGATGTGGGGTTTTTTTACTTTATATGTTTTCATAAGGATAGAATTTTGAGTTGGAGAGAACACTGAAACAGTAAGTGAAGAAAAACATTCATATGAAATCTCTCTTTTAAATATAAAACCACACTAACACAAAAAGCCCCCATACCCAACTAATCATATCCCACCCTCCCAACCTGAACACAAAAAAGCCTAAGCACAGGGGTTATAAAAAGGACGCTGCTATGAACTGCAATGGATGTGTTTATTCTGAAAAGGTTCTTCAGCCTTTACTATTCAAGATAACCATTTGTCACTTTCTGCAACAGAACAGACAGACTTGCCTCATGAAATATTTTTCTAGTTCAGACTTAAGACTAACCAACAATAATGCATCTCCACATCTTTGTACCTGCTGGTTGTGTAGTACAGGGCTAGTCTTGTATTATCAAGCCATTAAAATCAAATCAACACTGCTTGCACATAAAGAACCACTTACCATCTGCTACTAACTGCAGATGGAATGTCTGCTCTGGTTTAGCAAACTTGAGAGGAAAGAATTTTTCCATGCTCACGTAAGCCAACTACAGCAATGAAGTTTATGTATCTGCAGATTTACCCTAAATTTAAATATTTTCTTTTAAAACAACAGGACTGCCTGACAGTATTACATCATTTGAAAAATACTACTTTTTGTGGCAAAAAGACAACTGAAAAATAATAAAATGTCTCTAAATACAAAACTATAAAAAACAAAATATAATTGCATCTTTATATATTTCAGTTGAATTGAGTTGATATATTCAGTTCTCTTAAATTAAGAGAAATTGATGGCTCAAGAATTGCTTAGCTATGTTCAGCAGCTCTTCACAATTAATGTCTCCATAACCTATTTTACCTAACTCCCCAATCTTTCTGTTAGAAGTGATATCATGTTTAATTCTGTGTCAAGGTCAATACTGCACCACAGCAGTACTCTACTCCAACTCAAGTCTTCTGATAGGTTCAATTCCACTTCAAAGTATTATACTGAGCTTTCTACAAGCATTTTGCTAGCTTCTTGCAGCACTTAATGAGTGTCCACACTGACAGCCAGGACAGAACAAGGAAACAATGAACAGGACTGAACATCAGGAATTTAAAAAAGTAATTGTGTGGTAATTACAGTATATTCATTTTATACAATATTACAGCGTAATGATGTAATTTTAAGTATCAAATCAATACACTCACTTTCTTTTTAATACTTCCACACAGGCTTTATAAATCAGAAAAGAACCAAGAATAACGTTCTCTAACGTGGAATATAACTACAAAAATACCACCTGTCATTAACAAGACATTTTGTCTAGTATTAACCTGTTAAACAATTAAATGTTGCCACATTTCAATCAGTAATTGTTTTGACACATTAAGATGATTGCTGTTTGTAGCCAAGAGCAAGTACTGGGGTTTGGGTGTTTTGTTTCATAAAATCTACTGAAATCTAATACCTTGAAGAAACGGACTATCATGAGCATAATGAACTATAAAGGACTTAATAAACTAGAGATGCAAACCCACACAGATTACTTCCTGGTAAACATAAATTGTATGCAAAAGCATACATTATGTGTAACAGAAATCCTGTAAGATCTTTGTTGGGGTTTGGAATCCTTCTTTTTTTTGTTTCTCTTATCTTAGGGAATTTTTGCCCATACGTTGCTAAGACACCATAACGACTGGGTGCTTAGGAGAAACAATAGAAAGACCAGTCGAGAAAAAAAACTTGTAAGCAGCTATTCCCTTATTTGGACATTTCCCTCTTGAAGGAGGCAGAGATCTCGGGACAGCTGGGGCTGGGAAAAGGGAAGGGGAGCAGCAGCTCGCCCTCTTTGCCTCTCAGCATTCAGAAGAGAGGGAAGCTGCCATTGCTTGTCACCACTGTGGAGTTTTCCTGGCTCCTGCTGCCTGCCTGCCTCTCCCGGAGCCAGCCCCTGCTAGCCGTGGCCTGGGAGTCGGGCTGCCCTGCCCTGCCCAGCCCTGCCGGACCCCTGCTGCAGCTTCGGGGTTTTTGCCTACAAGAAGTCC
>VZTJ01000947.1:76602-90968 GCA_013397795.1 Orthonyx spaldingii | reverse complement strand
ATATATATATATAGTAGTAAAAAACTGTTATTCCTTTTCCCACAACATTGCCTGAAAGCCCCTTTAATTTCAAAATTATACTAATTCGGAGGGAAGGGGATTACATTTCCTATTCCAAGGGAGGCTCCTGCCTTCCTTAGCAGACACCTGTCCTCAAACTAGGACAATCTTCAATGAAACATCAAGTCTAAATGTTCTGCAGATCACTGCATACTCAAAGTACATAAAATTGCACAATACACAAATTTCAGAAGAAAGAAACAACTAATTCTACTGGTTTTATCAACAGTTGAAAATCCTTGAAGTACAGGATTTAAAATCTGCTTCAACTCCTCTAATCTTTTTTATTATGAAGTCTGTAGTCTGCTTGTCTGTGTATGCACTCCTTCCCATGATATTCAATGCGTATTACCTTTTCTACAGCAGGAAGACGGATCTTACAAAGATGCATGACCAAAACAAGAACATCTACACTTTAAACTAGAATTTATTTCTCTGTGTAAACTTGAAAGAGATTAAGATTCTATATATCCTACTTTCTTTTATACTGTAGCTATCATTCATCTCTACATATCAAATTAAGCATTCAGAAAACAGATATTTCTCTTCCTTCACTACTGATCTATATTAAGAAAAATATGAAATGAAATCTCCCATTTCTATTTCTTAATAGTAATAAACAATTGAAGTCCACAAAGTATGGCTTTGAAATTGTACTCACTACTATAGGCTAAATATCTCTAGAGGTAGAAACACAAACACATACCAACTTCATTAAAATCTTCAAAGGTGATCTTGCCTGTTGATTCTCTATCATAGTCTTTAAGTATTTTCAGGACATCAGCTTTTTTCACATCAAAACCCAAGGCTCTCATTGCCACCTTTTGGAATAAAATGGAAGTGCAACCAGAAATAAGGATCAAAATAAAGATTTAACAGATTTTCTTTTTAATTTCAGTAATTACCTTCTTGCCCAAGAGAGAAAGAACATATCAGTGGTTTAGCAACAATAATTAATAAAATAAATACAAGGAAAAGAGCTTATGATACTAAAACCAACTAGAACTACTATTAGAAAATGAACATCTAGTTACATGAAAAATAGAAGCCTTTGCATTTTCAGGGATTTTGCGGACTAGACCAAATGCATCTTAGGACAAGTAAATTTATTCCTCATTTCCAAAACTATTTCAAAATCTTATCTTTTTAAGACAAAATCGAAAATCATTCTGCAAATGATTCCTTGTTATTCAGGCAAAGTGTGTGTATGTTCATGGATTTACAAGCACTACAAGACTTTAATTGCTTTTCCAGTGAGCCACAGAAGCCAACCTATTTTTCACTTCTCCATTTGCTTAGGAGTCCACATTTAGTTTCCCATTTCATCTTAGACGGCAATTTCTCAGCACACATTACCCTGACTTCTTCTGAACTGATGAATATAGGCTAACAACACATGGAAAACCATGGAAGTAGTTATTCAAAATTTGATGCTATATTCTGATTTTATAGAGAAGGAGATAAATGGTTTTTTTCTTTATGTATTTCTGCTCTTTCACAATATTAGGTTCAGGATGACAATATTTAATTAGACAGCTAAGAAAGAGCTTTTTAAGTAATCACAACAGCTAGGAATTCAAAGCATACCATAACCAGAAAAAGCATATTAACCCAAAAAGAGTTTCCAGAACAGCCCTAGTCACAGTGGCTTCCAGCAAAGATAAAAAATCTAAACTCTGAAATAAAGAGAAGGGAATTGTTCTACCTAACACACTCCTGGTAGCAGCAAATTAAGTAAAAATAAGACCTTTTTCCTTCTTCGAGTTACTTGGTAGAGCCAGAATGTAGAGCCAATACATTGGATTAGGCATTCTGTCAAAAAAATATCTCACCCTATATGTGACTAAAACACTGGCCTCTCCAAAGCCACTTTTTGTTCTCGATGCCATAATTAGAATAAAAACGCATAAAAGATTTAAAGCAAATTTAGTGAACCTCATTTACTACTCTGTAGACTTTCTCAGGTGGGAGGCCTTACTCAGAAAGACACCCCAAACTCCATCTGCTAATAGCTCTCATTAGGAGCACCCTTCTTTGGGAAGGGCAACTACTGAGCCTCCCACACACAGAGCGAAGACTACACATTATTCCTACAAATCACAGGCTTCCTGTTGAAAAATGCAAGTAAGCTCTGGCTTGTAGTCAACAGTTTTACAAATCTGATTTACATCTTTTACTGACACATTCAAAATCAACACCAAGCTTTGTGTCTTTAAAAATAATCAGTTTTTCAAGAGCTTTTCCCACTTGGTCATCTGTCCAAGCCTATCCCTGATGGGCAATTATACCAGGGTTATTTAGAATGCTATAGTAATTCTGTTACTGTGTTAAGTATATAAAGTGGGAAGAAAAGCTTATTACTACACCAATGAAACATGTCCTGTTTTTTCTTTTTTTGTTTTCCCCTTGCTCCTTTAACCCAGCAAGACATTTTGAAGGAAGTTTTTAAAGATACAGCCAACATCTTAAGAACTCACTATGGAATAGATATATTATCTGCTATAAGATTGCTTAAATGACAAAAACCTTCTACCTTTAATTCATGATAATTTATTGCTCTGTCTTTGTCTGTATCAAACAATTCAAAGGCATCTTTAATTTCTTGCTTCTGTTCCTCAGTCAGTTCTCTTCTTTTCTTCTTTTTAGTTTTGTCTACTGAGAGCTCAGTCCTATATAAAGAGAAAGAAATGTAGTGGAATGAATTTCTACTGGGAAGATGTCACTGTAGATAACATTTCCCACCAATAAGAAACTCACCATAACTGCAGAAATCACTACCCTACGTAGTCAATATTTACCCAGCTTGGACTCCCAGTTTAAAATAACATTTGAAACAGACAATTCCCTTGTGAAATCTGAATGACACCTCCAGTCCCCCACCCAAAATCAGCACAGGCATTTTTGTTAATAAGCTACAACAACAAAAAAAAAGAGGGTAGAAAAACTACCAGTTAAAAGGGCTTCTTGAGGTTACAAACTAGATTAGCCGTTGAAATGATACAACTCATGAAAACAGTTGGTTTCTACACTGTAGCCTAAAAAAAATAAAATAAATGTGGGACAGATAGGCCAGTGGAGGCCAAACTAAGCCAGACAGTCTAGACACTAAAGCAGGCCTTAGGTGCCACAAAATCGGCTTTGTTGCCTGTAACAGTTCTCAGATAAACGGTACTTGCAGAATTTGGTTTTTTTTAAATCCTTTAGATCACACACATACACACTGTTCTGAAGATTTTTTGCTCTGTTTTGGTATATACTAAAAAGTCAAATCCCCCAAATCAGCAAATCTTGCTCAAAGACAGCCCCCTTTTCTTTGGCTAGTCTAGGAATAAGCTTATATTTTCAGAGGAGAACAGTAGAAGGACAAGAGACAATAACTACAAAATTTGAGAGGAAAAATTGCAGCTGGAGGAGAAATCGCAGCTGGATCTAAAGGTAAACATTTTCCCAGTACATGTGGTGATGTGCTACAACAGTTTCACTGGGAAGGAGTCTCCATCATCAGAAATTTCTGGAACCTAACCATAAAGGGCGCTTGGCATCCTCAGCCAGCTTTGAGTGGAAGCTGCTGTGATCAGAAAGCTGGAGTAGATGACTTCCGTAACTCCTTCCTAACCTAAACTATTGTATAATTTATGTTATACTCTCAGGAAAAGGCTTTTTATGCTTGTTTGTCCATTTGCACCAGAGGCAGAATGTGTCCTGTATCACCTTGTGTAAAATGCATAAAAATTACTGATGAGTGAACAGAAAATTTTGCAAGATTAACTGGCCAAATCTCCTCTAATGAGCTGCTTTATGGCCTTCTTTGTTAACAAATTGGTAATTTTAATCAAAACCTAAGATTAAACACTTATCTAGATTTAGCTTTCAACAAATACTGAAGCAAAAACCCCAAATACAAACAAGTGCAAGCTGCAGAAGCTGAGCCTGCTCCAAACCACAATATCCTCAAAGAATAAGATGTCCTTAACAGACCAATTGGGACAGTGTGATTTCACACAGGCTTTGAATTACTACAGCTCCTGGAAGGACTAAAATAACTCTGAGCTGGCTACTTAATTAGGACTAGGAGAGTAGCTCAGATCCAGGCAGCCCAGATTTTGTGCTGCGACGAAGAAATCCATTTATAAGTCTGAAAGTAGATTAACACCAAACTCTTCTGAAAGAGCAATCTGGGTACCTAGGTGTTCATTTAATGCTTAGCATAAAATGAATTTATCAAAAGACAGAGCAGTTCAGTGCCACTTCTGTAACTACTTTAACCATACTATGCGTGTTCTTAGACTTGAAAATTAAGGATCACAGTTGCCACATAAGCATATTAATTACGCCTGATGACAAGAATTTGCCACGTACTGGGATTCATAAGCTAGGCCCCTTTATGCAATAGCTACTAAATCAGAATTTATAAGCAAAACAAAACGGAGCAGTTTAACTTTACGCCTGTTCACAAGCCTTTTGAAGGCACAGCAGGCAACCCAGAAGCGAACCTCGCAAGGCGAGACGCGCCGGCCCCTTCCCTCCCCCGGTGGACAGACGGGCCTGATGCGCCCCCGGCCGCGCCGAAGGGCTCAGACGCGACCAGCTGGAGGCCGGGGATGACCCAGGCCCCGCCACCGCCCGGCGCGCCCCACCAACACCACCCAGACGAGAGCGGCGCGGCCCTGAGAGACCCCCGCCGGCGCTCCGGTCGCCCAGCGGGGCACGGGGGAAAGCGCCCGACTCGTACCGACCTGAGCGCCAGGCTCATGGTGCCGCCGCCGGGCCCGCCGGGTGGGAGCAGACGTGTGGCCGCCGCCGCCGCGCCCGACTCGTATCCACTGCCACGGCTCCTCCACTGCCGCGGCTCTTCCACCGCCGCCGCCGTCCCCGGGCGACGCCACGCTCCTGCCCCGGGCGACGCCGCGCAAGCCACGCCTCCACGAGTTCCCGCCGGCTGATTGGCCGCCGAGGGACAAGCTCCCGCCCCCGCGCCAGGCGCTCTGCCATTGGCTGAGGCGCTGCCACTCAGGGCGGAGGGGGCGGTCCGTGCCCCGCGCGAGTGACGGCCGCCGCCGCCGCGGGCTGCACGAGCGCGTCTGCTGCAAAACGGGGAATCCGGGAAACTTTCCTAAGGAAGGATGGTCCGTAACGTTTGGTCGTGATTTTCAAGCCTAATCAACAAGAAGGGAGGTTTAATCCTTGAGACAGGTCGAAGTTACGAAGCAAGCTCAAAGTGATGTCCAGGTGTTAAGACAAACTCCTTGTCGGTGGAATTTCCTTGCTAAGGTCTAGGGCACGACCCGTTTCAGTGTTGTCAGACAAACAACACAGAGTTTACGGGCCGCAAGGCCATTTGGCAGAACTGCCAAGATAAAGAAGAAAATAAAGACAACTCAGCAACTGTGCAGAATCAGCTGCAGCTGGGTAGAAGGTGCTTCTGGCAGAGCACTGACCAAGCTGCCCACCGATTCAAGAGAAGGACTGGACACGTGGAATAATCAGCATGAGAAGTAAGAGAAGCATTAACTAAGAGAAGGTAGAATAATAATTAATAAGAGGACTATGTAACTTGAAGCCAATGAGCATTAATGCGTTTGTTTGCTAAAACGTATAAATACTAAAGAGTTTTGATAGCCGGTGTGCTTGACTCATGAAATACCACCCAGCACCCGGGCTTGTGCAACTCTGAAACAAATAAGCCATGTCTCCCTCAAGTATGCAATTATTGGCTTATTACACACTGGGAAACAAATCTGATTTTTGTGGTCAACACTTCTAGTGGCCCTGCTGTAGCCTGGATGTGTGGTGGCGGCGTCAGTAGTCCCTGTGGCCCCAGGCCCTGCACACTCCTTCCCGACTGTGGAGGAGCACACAAAATCAGCATTTATAGAAGCACTTCTGGCACTGTATGGACCTTGCCTTACTAAAAATTTGATGGAAGACAATATGTACCATGTGGAGACTGAAGACCACAATGTATAGTTCCAGTTATCATTGACACTAATATTTTTGTGTCTTGCAAAACAGTCGGTGAGTCAGCATTACATATCTGTGTAGCGAAATACTCATATCATTGGTGAAAAAACTCAGATTTGTGAAAAGTGCTGCCTCAGTTCTCTGGTCTGTGACAGAGTAATTGTCCCTTTTGCCTTGCTTCACAAACAGGGCTGTTTTATAACCACTTGTGACAGTGTAGTACAGTGTTAGTAACTGGACCATAATGATATTCAGATCCTTGCTAATACTGTGTTACGCAGTCTGGTTAGATAGACTGAAAATTCTCAGGCAGTGAAAAATTCCTTCAGGTGTTTCAGTCCCGCTCCTTTCAGGACTGACAGCATGTCGTGGAGGCGTTTTGCACCTGGGTTTCTAGTAATAACCTATTAGTAGGTTTACACTGAGTACACAGTGTTTAATATGTAGAGTTTGACTTGCTCAAGACACATTTTTCCTGAACAAAGTAAAGAAGAGATGAAACAACGTATTTGGCTGGCTGTTCATATTATGCCTGGTCCACAGATCAGATAGGCAGAGGCAAGAGGTTTGTAATCGACCTCTGTTTATAGATGGTAGCTTTGCAACTAAAAGCATAAATTACTGGCAGCTTTGACCCTCAGCCTGTACTGTGGTGCAAATATAACCACAAATTAACTTTTTGTGTGTTACATACAACACATTTATGTGTTCAGAGAGAACCAAGTGGTGAGTACCTAGTGGAGCGTGGGAGAGTAGCCCCAGGAGCTGGACTGCACCAAGAGCCCCAGAGTGCCCTGTTTCATCCCCACTCCCACCTCCTCTGTGTGTTGATCTGCATAGGGGCCCTTGGTCCTTGCCTGAGCTGCACTGGAGTTATTCCTGCCTTCGTGCTGCTGGTGCTGACATGTTGACCAGCCTTGGTGGCCTGGCCATGAACTTGAGCCATCACTTTGCCTTTGTCTGCAGTCACTGGGTTGCTGACAGGTGAGGTTACTCTGCAGGGAGGTCACAATCCCTGCCAGTGTTGTGACTGTGCTTGGTCTCCAGCTTGTCCTCTCTCATGGTGCACCCGTGTCCTGGCTGCTCTGTGTCAGGTAGTGAAACACCTGATACTGATACTCTGCCTGTGCTTCTGGGTATTGGAGATCCACATTCAGGTCCTTGCTTCTAAACTTACAAGCTAAAAAATTGCTCCAGAAACCAAAGTGCCACTCTTTGTAAATTGATTAAAGTTAGCAGTGGTGCTCATACTGCATGTCAAAAGGAGATGCAAAGAATTCCAAAGCGAAAAGACAGGCTCAAATAATAATAGTGAAAAATAAGTACGTGGTTGTGGTAGCAGTGACTTGCAAATCCTTTCATTTTCAAAGTTGGCTAAACCCCTCCTAAAATTGCCTCTTATGAATAGCGTTTGTAAATTAGAAGGTCACTAGCATGTTCCTCACACATACATAATGCCTGCATAATAAAAAAATAATTAGTTAAGAGATACACTTAAAGGTGTTGTTACTTACCTTTACTTAATTTTGAAGCTCATTTGTTGCTTTTTGAAAGTCATTTGTGGGGCTGTCTGCCAGCTCTGTCTTACCTTTGAGTGAATATTTTTTATTAGTCCTAATTTTATTAGTATCCTACCACTCTGTTGTCCTTAGGTGGATTTGAGTGTGCAGAAGATTATAAACCTCATCCCAACTGCTCAAAATCAGATCACATACCAGAACCTTAATTAATCCTGAATTTTTTAAAGGAGAAGTTGGGCAAGATTTCATGCAAATTCAAGTGAGTTTTGTTCATGTCACTCTTAGAACATATCATACGTAAAAATCAATGTAAAAATATAAAGCCATATTAAAAACATACTAAGTATCATTTCCAGTTTGATGATTGTAAATGTGCTTCTTTGTGCATCTGGATCAAACTGCTGGGCAATACCTGGCACAGTCACAGAAGTGTTGGCTAAGTTTCTGAGCCTCTTCCCATGTCAGGGTAATTTTGTTTATTTTTTAATTTTTTTTTTCTTCTGGCAATTTTAATTTCTGTTGAATGCCTCACTGCCTCCTCAGGACTCAGTTGGGCATGTGTGGGAATATGCACAAAGCTAGTTACTGAAACAACTTTTTAATCATTTTTAAACAGGTGAGATTAGCCTGTCCAATAAAATCTGAGTAGTTAAGAGTAACCATGTGCTGAAGATGGTTTTGGGTAGCACAGTAGAAGCAAGGAGCTTTAGCAGTTAGAAGCCTGCTGCCAATTTAGAAGACTCCACAGCACTCCAGAGTGCTTGGACTAATGATGTACCTCACAATGGCTTTCTGGCTGCCCTGGAAAATCCGGTGCAATACCACTAAAATGTTTTGGCTAGCAGCTCCCCCCTTGAACAGTTAACTTCAAATAAATTTAAAACAAAACATAATGAATGTTTTTTTCATTGCTTCTCGATCGTTTCTATACTTCCTAATTCAGTGTTAAAGTGAAAGGACTGAAGAAGTGGTAGTAGTATTTGGATAATACATGCTTGAATTTTTAGACCCAAGAGGTACTGCTTGCTGATTTAAGTAATACATGCATTAATTATAAATAAGAACTTGAACCAGTGTTGATGGAATTCTGAGACCTAAATTTTTAATGTTAAATACTAATAAATCCTCCTTTTCCTCCACCTTTATCTTTCTCCCACTTTCCTAACAGAGCTGCATGCTCTTGTTTTTTGTTTTCTTTGGCTACAAATATCTGCTCTTAAAAGGCAAAGTGCATCAATCAATGATGTATGAATATTTTTAATGCAGTTTCTGACTCAGAAGCATAAATAATTCTGCTAGCAAGTTGTAAATGTACTCCATCTAGAATGAAAAGTGCTTCTGTTGAGAAATACCTATAAATTATGACTTAAATGCATAGGATTATAATATTTTATTATGATAATACACAAAAAAAATTAGTTATGTGCAAACTGTTGTTTAACATCGTAACAGTCTTGACAGATTACAGAACGAAACTTTGCATCTGGTTTTTATATCAATTCCCGAGTCTGCTGAAAACTGCATTAACATATTTAGATGTTACAAAGAAATCAACACAGTTTTAAATGCTCATGATGAAGTATTTAAACTTACAATGCACTTTTTAAATACTTAATCCAAGTAGTGTTAAAGGACCACTGTCAAGCTCTTATGATTAAAATTTGCTAAGTCTTAACAAAAATAATCAGAGATAGTTCTTTTAACTTAAGATCATTTAAGTATCATTTATCTAGTAGTGAATTTCTTATAATACAAAAAATAATTTCATGACCCTCAAAAACTACTTTCATTTGGATTATAGCAGCAGTTTACTAAGAAACTCCACTTTGGGTTATATGCAAGTAAAGCTCACTTCTGAGCTAGGAAATTATCCCCTAGATTCTGGCAGAGTAAAAAAGTCAAAGTTTTGGTTATGTACCTATACTTAACGGACTTGCACATAGCTTAATAGGGCATTTTGACAGTGCTCTGGCCATTTAAGGGTCTTAGCTAATAGAGATTACTGACCACAGATTTAAACACAAATGATGGAGGATGGAGGTTATCTTTCCTTTTGAACTGACATGCCTGTGAGTCTTCTCTTAGTAGCTCAGGCTTTACAATACTTTACAAGTAATTTTACTTGACAAGGAAAATCTGGCTACAAAGATTCTAGTATTGGATCAAGTAAACAAACTGACAGTGGTATAACACAGAATGCCAATTCAAAGTGATCTTACTCTCCTAGTGAACATTTGCAAAACTTTAGCAACTTGACAGCCATACTGGCAGGCTTTGTGACATTAGCTCTCTGTGCCTACCTTGATGCACAAGGGTCACCACCAGAGCTCCCAGAGTCTTCACAAAAGCACTGCTTACAAAGCATGATTATTACTGGTGTTACACCACTGGCAACTAATTTGCAGGAATTCAATTACTGTTGAGTAACCTGTGAGACCATGGCATCCTCTGGATACCTGAAGTAAGCTTTAGTGATATGCATACCTTTAGCCTACTTCCCAGACTGTTTCTGTGTTTCTTCCTCTGCCAACTGAGGCCAAGACAAAAACCTCTTGGTTTTGTGACATAAGTCTACCTACTGAACACTCCTCACATCATATACTGATGTACATGGATTTCTCAGAAAAAAAAGACTGTGATCTGAGTGGTAACAGGTCTTCCAAGTGCTGCATCTCTGCACATGTCCTGCCCAATCACACTTTTGCTTCAGCTTGGAGATAGGCACTTCTAACAAGAACTAGGCACATCACAACCAATCAAATCCTGGTGAAGAATATATTCACAGTAAAGGCAGGAATGCAGTGATCTATGAAAGGGAAAAAGCCTTACATAAAATATTCACTTTCATTGTTTTTAGACAGAGATGCTTTTTATTTTGCAATAGGTTTTCTTTCCCCCCAAGAATTTGCATCTATTCACAAAGCTATCAACTTCCTCTCCCTCATGCCTCAGAGCCCAAACCTTTGGCTCCATTTCCATTGGCTATGATGGGAGCAAAACCTTCTGCATTAAGTGAAAGTCAAACAAGAAAAGTTAAACTGCACTAAAATTTGGGAGAAACGTTTGCTGTCTTTTTAGGAACATATATATGTCTATGTACAAAAATAAATTCAGACAGTGTCCTTTTAAAAAAGTTAAATATATACAAACTGTTAGAATAATTACACAAACTCTAACCATTTCAACAGCTTTTAAATATCACACATTCCATTTTCATAAACAAGTTACAATGCTGTTCAGCATTTCTCAATGTATTCAACATTTTTTTCAGAACAAACTCAGTGCAACACATTTTTCGTTTCAGAACAACCATGTGCAGCACAAACTTCAGATGCAAACAGCAAACAATTGGAGTTACAATCACTTTGTGATAAGTGTACTGACTGCTTAATGCAGCACCTTCACTATGGCAAGGTCGTGTTAAAGCCTCAATCCCTCCCCTAACACAGATCATTAACAACCAAGTTACACTATAGTCAAAGTAAAAATACCCTTAAGTATAAACAAACGCTTTAAGCTTGTCACAGTCCACTTCTCTCAACTTTCCAGAACAACATACTCTATATTATGAGCTTATCAGAAAAAAATAAACACATCAAGCAAAAGCTCAATCCACTTTGTACAGGCTAGTCTAACACATATATTCACTAGTTCACAAATTCTCTAATTCCTAACTCACATGCCTATAAGCAAAGCAGTTTCCTAGCCAATGGTGAGAGTGCTCCTGCTTGCGTCCTCTCTCCTGGTGCAGTGGTTTCTTGCACCACACCAGGAAGTATGAAAGCCTCAAGAGTCCATCTGTACCAAAAGCTTTTGTGGTAAACTGATGTATCTGTGACTTTCAGCTTGAAAGTTTGGTTTATAGCACTTCCATGTGTTAGTGTATTCTAAAGAAACTGCCAGACAAGTACTTTGCAAAAATAAAACTCCAGGTGATGAGAGGTGCAGCAGACACCATGCCCACAACTGGGAATGGCTGCAGAATTCTCTGCTTCTGCCCACTGAGTCCTGCATAGGTGTTGCTCCTGTTCTGACCTAATGGCACTGCTCCCAGCACACACTAGGTCTTAGCAAGAGCTCTGTTAGGTCAAAACCTGAGCAGGAGTTGATGAATAATCACAAGCCTAATGCTACATCAACAAGTACTAAAGCAACAGCCATGAATGTAAAACCTCTCATTTTAGCATATATCGATGTGCCATAGTTGTAACAAAAATAAAACAACAATATATTTCAATTGCAATACATGTGCAAACATGTCCTGAAAAAGTAGAAAGAAAAACTGTAGCTTTGGCTAAAGTTACTAGTTTACATAGTTTTTATAAAAATATGAATAAAGTAGGAAAAACCAGAATTTTTGAAGCTCACCTATATCATTTTGCATCTTTTTGCAAACACATACTGCTTTTGCTTGTTATTGATGCTTTCACAACCCATTTGGTTTTACAGCAGCTGACAGATGACACAAAATTGACTGTCACTGAGAAGTGATTCGTGAATTTGTAACACGAAGTGCTATGCTTGCAATGGATCTCATGGCACAGGTAGAAATCTTGTGACAAACTCCAGCTTGGGAAATGTAGTTGGAAGCTAACCGATACAGCCTTTCTGCCCCAAATATGTTAAAGTGCCCAGGTAGTACCTTCTCCACAAGACCTCTGTCTACTAACTCCATCAGGCGCTGGCAGCTTGCAACGTAGTCACTGATTCTGCTGTAGGGAAGCCAGTCGATCATGGATCCATCATACACCACGTCTCCGCTGAACAGAATCTTCCTGTCCTTGTCATGCAAGCAAATGCTGCCTCGTGAGTGACCAGGCATGTGCATGACAGTGAGCTGTCGATCTCCGAGGCTGATCACATCTCCTGCAAACACATTTGTTACAGGAAAACGTAGGCATTTATCATGTTTCTTAAATGACACGAAGAGAACTACCTACTCATGCGCAGAGAGTTTATTCATACTAAATATCGCAAAAATGGGAGTTGGGCATTTGTTTTCTTGGTGAGTGCCAAGAGGTGTTTGAAATATATACTTAACAAAAAGGTATTTTCCAATGACACTAACAGTTAACACAGGCTTTGGCTATATTAATGGAATATATTCACGCTCTAATAAACTGAGCAATGTGAAAAGCAGTGCAGTAGAGAAAATCAAACAGGAAACAAATAGAACACATCTATGCTGGTTCTCCTTTGACAGTTCACGAAGAATGTATTTCACAATTTATTGTAATTTTACCCTCATTTAATTCATCTAGAATTGCGCTGCTGTTACTCCTAAAAGGCAAAAGGCCAAAACATAAATTGCTGGAGGAGAACCAAGGTAGGCCTCCACACACTTTTTTCATCTTATTCAATAAGACACAAAAATAGAACTTTCTTACCATTAGGTCATTTTTTTGCCAGTTTAAATGTGAATGCCTTTTAACTGCACCAGCCACTGAACTGATACTCATGTCCATGTCTCAATAAACATCTTAGAAACTCTGATGCTACTCTGGCAGCCAACGTACTTGCTCTTTTACAATTTTTTTTTTTTTAAACAATCCCTCTTTCTACAGAAAAAAAAAAAAAACCACAACTTAAACTTCTGTTGATTTACTATAGTTAAATATGACATCAGATCTTTACTGATGCCTTCAGTAAGTTCAGTTCCTATTTTCCAAGCACTTATGTGGGATGACCTAATAAAGGCAAGATGAGAGTAAGTACTGTGTCAAAGGTGTCACCTGTCTGATAGCCACCCTTTAACTTCAGCTGAACAGGATTCTACAGTTTAGGTTTTTTGTTACCAAAAACTGTAGTTACTGTCTCCCACGGGAGACTAAATGAATTTATTTTGTTGTAACAAGCCACTTCTGTAAATGCTACATCAGTAACAAGTGATTTTTTACATTTTATGTAAGTCACGTAAAATTCAGTAAATGTAGCCATGTAAAATTCACATAAGTTCCGTAAAACAAAAACTGTATTCTCGGAATTTAAGGAATTCATCTCTTAATTTCATTTCTATGTCTTGACAGCTTATAAATAATAAGGGTCACCAGATGCCAGAACATGACCTGCCGTCATACCTTTTGAAGCCTAAGGATAAACCTGGGGTGCTCAATTAGCCACTTAAATCACTGCTGAGTGATTCCCATTCTAGAGGGAAGAAGAATCCCTGCCGCCAAATACTTTCAGAGCCGGCAGAAACGCCTTAACCCACTACGCGTCTTTTTGGTCCCCAGCTGACCGCGCGTGGCTTGCAGGTTCACGGGAGCGACGGAATTAATCGATTTAATTATTTTCTACGGGGCGCTGAGGAACGCAGGAGGCGCTGAGCGGCAGAGAAGCCGCTCGGGAACACGCAGCGCACTGTGCCCGCACGCCCTTACCCTCCTGCAGGAGGCGGCTGGGCCGCACGGGCGGGACGCGGAACTGCCGGGCGCTCCAGCCGGGCCGCGGCAGCCGCGCCACCTCCCGGTCCGACAGCCACGTCACGGTCTCGTAGTTGTCGCCCTGCAGCAGTGCCGCCGCCTCGGCGCTGTGCACCGCCACCTCCTCGAAGTGCTGCAGCCCGCCCGAGTGGTCGAAGTGGACGTGGGTGGCCACGGCCAGCAGCGGCCGCGGCCCGGCGCCCTCGGCCGGCGCCAGCAGCCCGGCGTCGCGCAGGTAGTCGGGCAGGCTGCGCAGCCCCAGCCCCGCGTCGATCACCACGTCCCGCTGCGAGCCCCGCACCAGCCAGATGTTGGCCCGGTTGCCCGACTCGTAGAAGCGCTCCTGGATCCAAAAGATGCCGCCGCCCAGGGGCTTGTGCGCGAACCACTCCAGCGCCGACAT
>VZTJ01000947.1:53784-76520 GCA_013397795.1 Orthonyx spaldingii | reverse complement strand
CGGAGAGGCCGAGGCGGTTCCCCCGCGGCCTGAGGGCGCCGGTGTGTGAGCGCCTTTCCCCGCTGAGAGCCCCCGGCGAAGGGGGAATTACAGGCGAAACGCCCCGGCCGTGCGGGCAGCAGGACCCTCCAGAGGCGGCGGGCGGTCAGTGAGAGGAGAGGGAGTGGTAAAGGAACGGAGAGGAGCTGAGAGGGGTGTTCTCACACGGCAGGGGTTAGTGGCCCTCATGACAAATACCTTCACTCGCTTACCTGCACGGGCGTCAGTTTAAAAAGACATCCACGAAACCTCAATAGAGTTCAGTTTCTTCTGCATCTGCTCTTCTCTTTAACTGATTGCGCTTGCCTCTGAGAGTGAAGGATCCACGATCCCCAAAACACGATCAGGAGTTTTGTTGTGAACAAAGTGTAGGACGCCGAGAACTTGTCAGAGGGCTCAGCCTTCTCACGTCTGCTGCTGTCTCACCAGCCGCCCGGCTGCTGTCGGGGATCCCGATTCCACGGGTCTTTCCCTCCCAAAGCATCAGCTGCCTTCCCCTGAGCAACTGCCCGAGAAACTGCATGCGTAGGTTTGGAGGAATTTTAAAAGCTTAAATCTGAAAATCTCCTCTTTTATAAATGGTACACAAACTACCCATGAACATGAAAATACACCCAGGTGACCCATTGGACATCCCTCAAGGCAGCCAGAACACTGGTTATGGTAACTTTGTCATGTTTGGTGACTTAGTTGTACAATTCAACTTTTCCTTCATGAATGCTCCAATCATCTGTCACTGTCACTTTGTGCTGTCAGCAGACATTAATCTTCTAAGTCAGTATGCTTGAAAAAGTGACAAGTTTGGGAAAAATATAGAGTTGAAATGCTGCTAGTTTTAAAGCTTTTTACTTCTCCTCAGACTAATGCTGTTTTAAGGGAATTTACTGAGAATTAATTTTAAAGTAGCTTTTTAAAAACGGGCTTTCATATTCACTGCATTTAATACCTTCCCCTGCTAGCTCAACATCTCATTTAACTTTTGTTGTATTGTTCTGCTGTTGTTTCCTTTTTTTTTTTTACATCTAGATAATTGCTTACATTTGGGACTTTACAGTATCTTTTATCTTTTCCATTCTGCAAGGCCCACATCTTGCTTTTCATCCTATTTTCAAAGGAGTTAGGTCTCTTCTCTTCTCTTCTCTTCTCTTCTCTTCTCTTCTCTTCTCTTCTCTTATCTTCTCTTCTCTTCTCTTCTCTTCTCTTCTCTTCTCTTCTCTTCTCTTCTCTTCTCTTCTCTTCTCTTCTCTTCTCTTCTCTTCTCTTCTCTTCTCTTCTCTTCTCTTCTCTTCTCTTCTCTTCTCTTCTCTTCTCTTCTCTTCTCTNTCCCCTTTTTTCATTAATTACATGTTCAGCCTTAGCTTTTGGGTTTTTTTGGGTTTTTTTTTGGTTTTTGGGGTTTTTTTTATTATTATTTATTTAGGTCTCTCTGCTTATTTTTAGACAGTATTCTGTGCTGCAGAGTGATGTGGAAATATAGAACGTGATTTTCTTTCATCTAAACAGAGCTTATTTCTGTTGAAAGTAACAAGTAGGAAAAAACTGGCATCAACCTCTTTTCTCTGGCCTTGCTATGAATGGAGAGGGGAGTTTAAACCAGTCCTGCCTCTGCCTAGGCCTCTGGCAGTGGACAGTAACTTTATTGAGGCAGCCAGCACCCCAAACCCCACTCTCATTCAGCATGTTCTTAATAATAGCTGATTAGGTCTATTACAAAATGAATTATTTATTGAATAGGCCAAGGAAAACAGACATAAGACTTAAACAGATTACTTAATACACAGGGTAAACAAAGAAGCACAACTAGTATAAACAAGACAGCAGGAGTGAGGTAGCTACGTTACAGCTAGCAAAAGGACCAGTATAGGATTCAATGATTAGGAAACAATAGAATTAGTATTCAATGTGTTTCTGATGGGGCATACATATATGGGGCATTCTCTCAGTTTCTGGAAAAGTATCCATGGAGATGCCTACAAACTTTGTGGGAGAAGTCCTGCACATTTCCAGGGAGTGTGTAGGAGACTTCTGCATCTGTGAAAAATTGTGTAGGTTTTATAATGTAAAGCAGTGTCTTTCCATCCATGATATCTAATTTTTATCTCTCTCTGCATCTGCTCTCTGGACCAAGATGTTTATTCTTAGCTGGGGGTCTCAACCCTCTTGGGCTGGGTTATCTCATTGATATGCACCACCTGTGTGGTGGGGCAGGGGGGACAGGGACATTCTGCCCCAGGCCTTAATAAAAAGACCATTGCTTCTGTCTGGGGGAAACTAGACGTGCTGATATGTGTACAGCAGTAAGTCTGGAACAATCTGTTTGTACCAAGCAAGGTACAGCACAGTAACCTTGCAGTTAATAGTGAACAGCTCATGGGGTTTCTGGGCTAGGACCTTGGACTGATGCCTGTGTGGTCTGGGGGAGTGAGCAGTATCACAGTGCTTCAGCTGAGCTTCTCTTGGGTCCCATTTATTGACATCTTCCCCCATATTCACATTTTGATTTACTTGTCAACCCATGGGTCATGCAATTCATGAGATGAAGGTTGGTATAACAGTGAAGGTGAAGAGATGTGACTGTAAATGTTTTGGAGGTTCTTTTTCTTTTATACCCTGTGTTAAATATTTTAGTTAGAAACAACCTCCTTTTTTCCAGCAGTTAGCTTGCAGTCCTGCTGGAGTCTTTTCATGCCTTTTGATTATCTTAAACTTCTTTGCCCGTGTCACTTTATCAGGATCCAAAAATAGTTACTAAGATAAAGGACAAAAAGTATCAATCAGGAGGAAGAAGTCATGAATGACAAATACAAACTGTTTTTTGGAGAAAAGTTCAAAAGCACTAGAATGTAGCCACAGAAAGTTCAGAGTTCTTAAACCTTTTTTCCTTCGTTTCTGGTTCTGATTGAACTCAATACAGTGCATCTAAGGTTTAGAAGAAGATGGGTTAAAATTCCTAGGTTAGGAGACAATTTCAGGCATGCAGAGGTGGCTAGCAGAAATAAGGGAATGAAGTTGATTTTACACATGCACCAAATTTACAGTCTGTGGAGGAATCTAATATAGGCATTGAAAATGGCTTGCTATTTGAAATGATCTTTGGTTTTAAAATGACTGTAATCTTTGTTAGACATTAGCTTTCTTGGTTATATGTACATGAACTAGAAACATGTAAGGAAAATATATCTTTAAAAATCTGTCTTATTTTCAGTGCATCTAAATGGGTGGGTCACATAGCGGAAGAGGACGTGCTTCATTTACCTTCAACATTGAGGCTATTGGCTTTGGTAAAGGTGCAGCTCTACCTGATGTCATCTGTAAGCCTCCAGCACCATTTCCAGTAAGTACAGCCAGTATCTTGGAGCACACTGTGTGTTTAGGCAGTGTGTTTTCATGCTCATGTTTAGATAACGTAATGAAATATACGAACAACCCTAAGAACTTTGGATTTTATAATAATGTAAGTCACAATTTTTCTTACTATTACTTTCCTGCCCCTTTGCTAATTGGTGTATCCCATATTTAACTAGATGGCTTGCAAGGTGTTAATGTGTTGAAGTCCTCATCGTGCTTTGGTTTTCTAGACATTACAAGAACAGAAACACTGGATACATGAAATTTTCTGAAATGAGTTTACATTAATCTTTGAATTCACAATAGTACCGGAGCCAGAGAGGATGGGGGGTGGGGCAGGGACAGCAGCCACCCCGGGCACAAACAAAACAAAGCAGATCAAAACCCCCAAAAATTATATGGGATAATAAACCATCCCCAAGACACCATTTAACAGTTTTAATATATATTTTTCCTTGATTTTGTGATACATTTTTGCAGAAAGATACAGTGAAGTTATAAAAGGTATAAATTTGGATATAAATATAGCTACTATACAAGTCAAAATGCAATGAAGTGTACTTGAGAAGTAGTACGGTGCATAGATGCACTCCTTTTTTATTAGCTATATTTCTTGTAGCTTTTATTAGTGTACCTGTATGTTTGGTGGATATCAGGACCTTATAAATAATAAACATAATTTGTGCAGAGTACAGACAATACGCCAGTACCTCTGAAAACAGGAGAAGATGGAGATTACATGTTGGCCTTAAAACAAGATCTTAGAGGAACTATGAAAAAAATGCCATACTCTTGACAGTAGGAGATGAACATCAAGGTTTATTTGTGTGCTTTTTATTTTTATTTATCTTTACTTATTATTCTGTGAAGGCTGATGTAGAGAAAAGCTTGTGTTGAGGATGAGTTTCATACTGATAATGAGGAAGTAAAAATGGCAGCTTAAGATAACAGGGAATTTTTCTGCTTTTACAGTTTCTGAAGTGCTGTAACTGGAAAGCAACTACTGTGTGGGAAAAGAGAGGTATCAAACATCCGTTCCATTTGGTATACAGTAAGAAATATTTAGACCATCTACATGCAGTCTTTTCAATTATATTGGCATTTCTACGTGTTGCAACACACAAAAATGTTTCATTAGAGCAAAGAACTCTATAGTAAACACCAGTGCTGAAATTCAGCTTTCATTGAAATTGTGTAAAGACATACTCAAAATAATCAATATTATATTTAATAGATGGACATTCTAAAAGGTAGTCAGCTTTTTTCTCCCTAAGTCCATTCAAGAAATATTAGTAAGTGTTGCTGACAAGTCCCTTGAAATACGAAGACTGAGGTGAGGATAAGTGATTTATTGAAGTTTTTATCAGAAGCAGAGTTGGATTAGAAGCCAAATCTTGATCTTATTCCATGTGACCTAAGATTTTCTTTTGCTTACACATAACTAAAAATTAATTGCTTTGCTATTGTTTGATAACAATAAATTACACTTGACATCCAGTCATACATCATTATACGGTTGAAATTCAAGCTTCCTGGTCAAAAAACTGAGCTAGTGGGAAAGAAGGGAAGTGGAGCAGAAAGACTTTTGTGTCTGTTTACCATACTGTCAGGGTATTGTAAATCTGGAAGTCACTGGAGATTATTACTGTGAGGAGTGCTTCTTTTCATTCATGATTTTTTGCCTAGTTTTATCAGCTCCTGAGTGCTTATTCTGAATGTTATAAAAGTGTTGAAAAAATCTGAAATGGCTAAACACCAGGTTCTTTTCTTTCCTATCTTGTGGTGATTTTTAATGTGAGACCTGACTTAAACTCTAAAATGCAAAGTTTCATTTCCACCCAAAACCCATCAAAATATTTTCTGGCTAAATATTCATGACGTCAATAATGTACAGGTGCATAATCCAATCCTCCCAGATGTTTTTGTAATTTCTGTTAATGGTGTGATGGTGACTTCTAGATGTTTTTGAAACTGCATGAAACTTTATGTATAATTTTTTTTATTATGCTTTGAATGTAACACACCTTACTGTCCAGTTGTTTGTGTACTAAAGCTGTGTATAAAATGGAGCAGCACTCTGCAGTGTGAGCTGTGAACACCCTGGCAGCCCGATGTTGTGACTCACAAAAGACAAGAGTATTTCCTCTGATCTGCAGCTGGAGCCCAGGTGGTGCAACCAGGTAAAATTGGTTATGAGGCAAGAACAGATCTGATCCTTATTTCCAGATCCCTTTATGACGATAGAAGAATTTTGAATTACTCTTTTATCATATGCCTTCTTCCATCTTCTGAGTAAACAAATTCTAAATATTTCAAATGTTTCAAATTTCATTTCCAAATGTCTTTGGAATCTCATCTCACTAGAGGCGTGCTGTGCTCTTGATCTTTGTCAGGCTTGAAGTTTTCTATTTCTGTTAGAGGCACAAAAAAGGAAAGTGCTATGTCTGAGAGCCAGCCAGGGTTATTTCCAATGAACCAGCTGCTTTATGAGAAAATGTTATCTCTCTTTTCCAACTTTACCTCATGTGATCATTCTTACTGTTCACCTCAATATTATCTTTGTTCCTGCCACCTTCTTTCTGAGATGGAGAAATCTCGCTCTGTTGCTGAGTGTATTCCTTAGTAGAACTGCCAGCTTTGAAAACTGTTTTTTCCCTACCAAAATTGGCAGTTGCAGGGAAAGCAGGTAGACAGCCACTTTATAGATTCAAACAATGCTTCAATTGTTCTCATCACCTCTGCAAGGGTAAGTTGGTAAACTGAGCTATCTTTTTACTGAATCTTTAGTTGTACAAAAATGCCACATCTGAGGGGTGGGTTATAATTACATCAGTGATGGTCTGCAGTTTGAAAAGCTTGTTTTTGTCTAAGTTGCAGTGTGCAGTTGTCTCTGGGACTGCATTCTGTGGCAAAAGTGGCCTAGCTTTAAGAAAATTGCAGAGTGGATTATTTTTAACTGATCTTTTCTGGTTACCTGATTTACAAAACATCTTGTGAAACTAAGATGGTGTTATGGGGCAGACTGTAAGCAGGAACTTCATAAATTGTCTTTGCTACAAGAGTGAATGGGCTGTTATAAAACCTCAGAACAACATCTGTGAGCCAAGTGGTCCTTTGAAGTGTGAAAAGGGAAACATTTTAATTAGTTAGGATGTAGTTGTCTATCTCTCTTTCACTATTTGAGTAGTAAATGAAAACCATATCTCATTTTACCTGGAAATTTTGATGTGTTAATGTGCATATGGCACAGATTTCCATCATTTTTTCAACACTCGTTTTGAGTGAATAGCAGGCATACTCTATAGAAAGTCCTTTATTTTCCTCACTACAAAAGTTATGAATCACTCCTATTTTTCCTGTAGGTATAATCTGCCAAGATTGGGTGACTGCCACCTTGGCAGTGGTTTGGAATTAGTTCATTAGTTATGAGTGGCAAGAGTCAGGCAACGTATTTTTTTTACTGATGGTGTCAGTAGTTATTTCTCCACTAAAGAGCCTTAATCTGAAATCAAAACTGCTAGTTTCTTTTCCTCTCTTTGCTGATAGTTTCCTACAACATCTATGAGTGCCCCTTGAGACACTGTTATTTTAAATGTAGACTGTCACAATTTTGAGAAAGTTTTCTGTTTGCCTTCATAATTGCTAAGTTTAAAATTTAGCTTCATTTATGATGTCTTCTTTTCCCTTGTTGAGTACACACCTGAAGGATGGGATGCCATACAGAGACCTGGACAGACTGGAGAAGTGGGTGCATGGTAATCTCACGTGGTTTAATAGAGTGAGTGCAAGGTGCTGCACCTGGGTTGAGCCACTGCCAGCAGGGGAGGGAGAGGATTGTGCCCCTCTGCCCCACTCTGGTTGGACCCCACCTGCAGTTCTGCATAGGCTCTGGGGTGCCCAGCACATGAAGGACATGGACTTGTTGGAGCAAGTCCAGAAGAGGCCAGTCAGTTCAACAGAGGCATGGAAAACCTCTCCTATGAGGAGGGACTGAGAGAATTGGAATTGTTCAGCCTGGAAAAGAGAAGGCTTGAGGCTGACCTAATTGCAGCCTTCCAGCATCTGAAGGGAACTTACAGAAAAGACAGGACAAGACACGACAAGGGGGAATGGGTTCAAATTGAAAGAGAATAGGTTTAGATTAGACATAAGGAAAAAATTCATCACTGTGAGGGTGTTGAGGCACTTGCACAGGTTGCTCAGGGAAGTTGTGGATGCCCCATCTCTGGCAGTGTTCAGGTTGGATGGGGCTTTGAGTAACCTGATCTAGAAGGTGTCCCTGCCCATGGCAGTGGGGTTGGAACGAGATGATGTTTAAGGTCCTCGCAACACAAACTCTTCTGTGATTCTGAGTCTGTGCTTACATGGTAGAAGTCTTTGACTCTAAATATCAAAGGCTGTCTTTGTTACTATTTTTTGTACAATATCTGCAAATATTATCCCTATTTGGGTTAATAGTGCAATCATATTTAGTAATTTTGCATGAAGTGGATTTTGCAGTTGCATGTGGTAATTTGGCAAGAAAAAATGAGACTGATTTAAAAACACTACAGTTTTGGTATTGCTTTTGGCATTAAAGATTGTATATAAAAGGTTATTCAGTATAAATGGATGTACTTACACTGTATGACTGCTGTATTATTTACAATGCATTTCTCGATTTAGTTCTTGTGCCTGGAAAGAGGTTAAATGGATTAAAGTGTTTGGCTGCTGTTTTGGATAGGATGCAAAGCTTTTTCACTGCAGAAGTACTGAAAGTCCTGGAAGCTGATGATCAGACTGAGACACAGCCTTTTGAGGCCTGGGAATGCTTGGTACTCTTTATGGTTAACATAGTGATGTTAAATGTTACTCTCTGGTTTTGTAGTAAAGGTTTGATTGTGAAACTCTTGAAGAGTAGAGAGTTAGAGTCATGCTTAAGATTTCAACCTAGTTTTCCTGAATAAATCTGGATTTAACAATTTCATGCTTTTCAAGGACAAAAGAATACATTATCATAATTTTTGAGTATTGGTCGTTTTTTATTTGTTTTGGGGTGGTGTTTTTTTTTTACTGTTTGACAACAGGAAAGTGTTCAACGTGGGATTAGAAAAATACACTGTATGTTTAGTTACAGGAAAATGTCAAGGACTGTGTCTGGATTGCCTGTTAACTACATTAACTGAATAACACTTTGCATCCTTCTCTATAGCAATTGAGAGATACAGTCAAAAGTACCAGGACAATGAAAAGGAGCAGGAAACATGGACACTAGGTAATATCTGAGGTTATCAAAGACTAATTTTCTATGAACCTGTGAAATGTTCTGCTCTTTTAAGTGTTTGATTCACTATTTTTCAAGCAATAAAAAAGTATGAAATCCTTACCAAGTCACGTATTCTTTCCAACTCTGTATGTTGCGAGTAATTATGCTTTGCATAATTTCAGATCAAGGCAAGTATTGTTTTGTCAAAAACAACAAAAAAAAACCAAAACAAAAACAAAAAAAAAAAGAGAGAAAGAGGAAAGAATCTGATTTGATTTATTTACTTAGTTGTAACTACTGATTTGCAGCACAAATGCAAACTTTAGCTCTCACTCTTGCTGTTCTTTTTCCTTACTCACTGCACAGATAAGTTTTGAACTGGGAGCAAGCATTGATGTTACTAAAAATAACCCAACTTGATGTCTGTCATGGGTAGTTGTGTTTTATGATATTAGCCTTCCCCACCCATATCTGTATAGCTCACTACTGCAAACTTAATTACATAATAATTAAGTTGAAGAGCCCATGGGCCACTGGAATGCCTGAACTTTGTCTTCTTGGGATAGAAGCCAGTTGTCATTATGCGGGTGAAATGGCACTCTTGACTCCTGTTTCTCAATTTAAAATACAGCCAGAATTTGCTGTTGTGCTAAAACATTTTGGCATGCATGTAAATAGGATCAAGCATAAAAGAGGCCCTTTCCTTTCCGTGGTGGCAGGGGAAGGATTATTGCTGTAAATCATCATTTTTCTACATTAAAAGCTTCTTCTGTACAGATTGGAGAAGACTCCCAAGAGAGATGAAAGCAAAGAAGGCAAAACTAAAAGAGGTATGCTATATATTTTTAAGAAGCAAATAATGCATAGTAGTTGGGAGATAGAAGCCATACTGGAAGTGGCTAGAGGAAAAAAAAATACTAGAAATGCTAATTAGTCTAAATAATCAAGGCTTTTGGCATATTTTTTTTCTAAATATTTTATTAATCCGCCTGTCTTTTGTGATTTTTGCTTTGCTTCCATAGGATGTCTTAACTGACTAGAACAGATTTACCTTCGTTTTGTCTGCTTTTTGTGTTCATGAACCATATTAACATACAAGATATGTAACTGAAAAATTAGAAAAAAAACCCCTACAAACCTTTTTGTTTTGAAAACTTGTATCTTTAGTCAGCACTCATCCTTCTGTTCAATAGTAACTGGCTGTTCAGATTTCTTTTATATTTTGGATTTCGCAATTATGTTATTTATTATTTGGTTGACTTTTGCATTTTTAAGCCCTTTATATGCAATTTAATGTGGATTATTTTCTATTTTCTTTGTTTATTTTCAGCTTTCTTCTGCAGGATTGTGAACCAGATCCTTCAAAAGCAGTTGGAGCTGGTATTGGTAGTTCTTACGGGAAAGCAGATTTTTATTACACAGCATCATTTGCTTTTCAAAGTGTTTTCTAGTATGCATTATTTATTTTAAGTTCTCTATCGCAGTCTGTTGTTCAGATTATGTGAAATAACACTTGGCCTCCTGTGTTTAGCTGTCTGTTTATATATAATTATTTGCTTTCTTGTTCTTTTTCTCCAAGTCCTTCATGTGTAATTTTTCAGTTCATAGATAAAATAGAAAAAGGAATGGGAATGTGTATAATCACAGAGGCTGGCTCAGCTGGAATCTTTGTTAATTTTAAGAGCATCACTGAGAAGCATGGTGCTGAAGGTAGACTGTAAGATTCAACTGAAAATGAAATATTTATTTGCAAAATCTCCAAAGGTGGGACCAGAATATACCTGGGGTTTTATTCCAAAAGAAGAAACCACAGACTTTTAAAAACCTATGCACAATAGTTATCTCCCCAAGATCCAATGAAATAATAAATAAAGATTATTATTCCTTGTTAAAATAACCTTGTGATTATCATAAAGAGAGGATCACCGCTCACTGGAGGAGTTTTTCTTTAGTACCAGTTTCTCTACTGGCTCTTAAAAGTACTTTCCTCTACATAGTTATAATGGCAAAGATCAGCTGACCATCAGAATTTGATTGGATTAAAAAATAGGTTCCCCTAAAAGCAAAAACTATCTGGGATTAGGGTTTTCTCGTGGACTCATGATATGTTTAGGGGCTTTTTTGTGGAATTCTGCTGATACAGAGTTGTATATGAGTCAGGAAGTTTGTACACAGCTGGTCAGTGACCCATTAGAGCTCCTGCCATGTATCTGTTGTATTTTGAGAACAGATAACTTAGGTGACACTTTAACCATGGTGGAACAAAGGTGAACAAATCAACAGAATTTGCAGAGAAATTCAAACTAGCTTCCTACCGTTCTTCCTTTGTAGTTTGCAGGAGTGGTTTTGGAATCAGTACGGTTCCATGCACAGGAACAGCTTTACTTTTACACACCTCTCCCTCCCTCTTTCTGGTTTCCCTGTTTTAACTGAAGACCTGACCACCTGCCTTCTCAGCGACAAAACTTTGGGTAGAATTCCACATCTCTCCCACACTGACCCTAGGCTGTGAAATGCAATATCCTAGATACCAGCAATGCCTGCTGAAAAAATAAAATAAATACATAAGTAATAGAAATGTCAACTGGATTCAGTTGACATTGTAGGCCAGCCATATGCATATGTATTTAGCACTCAGATGTATGCATTTTAGCCCAAGTACTGCAAGACCAGGTATTTGGAAACAAGATCACATTAGATTGTATTCCATTGCACCTCTAAGGTATATAATGTAGGAAGCTATTTGGCTTGAAGTTCTAATGATGGGTCAGTGTTTCTAATTTTATAAGGGCCAAAGACGCCCAGGTTTTAGAGACAAATCCCACATGTCTGTTTGTTCTGTATGCATTATCTGTAAAAGCCTGCAGCAGTTTGTGCAGGGATGGTAATTCTGAATTGCACTTTGCACTTGTTTTCCTTAAAAGCCTACTTCATTCTGGATGTGTTTGCTTTGATGCTGTTCATGTTTTTTACAGAGCAGGCAGCTTGACTCCCCTCAGCTCTATGCAGTTCTTTAGTCATGTAATCCTTTCCTAGGCAAAACACTGGAATAAACTCAATGTTATTGATGACAAATGCTTTTGACCAAGTATAGTTGTTTTCTCAGCAGTTATCAGTGTTCTGTTTCCTTGAGTATTAGGCTGGTATTTGGGCAACTTTGATTTAGGGTGCTGCCATTCAGGTAACTCTTACCTGGGTATATGGAATGCTATTTTTGACCTTTGCTCCAACATGTTGTTAATGAGGGAGTAACTTGATAAAGATTATGTTCATGAATCAGGGGACTAAGTAGAAATACACTACAAAGATTCATTAGATGAGAGCCAACTGTAGTCCAGAAGCTGTGTAGCTATAGTAATCATGCCTTCTGTTAGAGCTAATGAACTCCTTTTTTTTTTTAACCAACTTGTCTGAAGCACCCACCTGACCTTAATGTCTTGTACAAATTTGTAACAATGAGTTTTTACCTTTTCAAGATGATGAAATGTAACAAGTGAGATTTTGTTTCACTTTCTTAAAATATAAGTAAGTATATAGGTGGCTAGTATTTTGTGAAGCTCAATGTTTTACTTTAGCCCAGCCTTTGGTCAACTACTTGTTCAAACTGAATTTTAGACTGGCCTTCTAAGCATCTCTTATATACATCAGGCATTTACATCTCTATGAATGATGTAGCTCAAAGTCTAAGGTAATTTTAATACAGACAATATGGGATTTCCCTGTCATACTCTGGATGTATTTACTCTTAAGAACATGTAAAACAAGAGAATTTGTCTTTTTCACATTAAAAACATAACAGTGATGTATTTTATTTCACCAGGTGCAAAAACAAAAAAGACAAAAAAACTCTAAGCCTAAAAGTAATCTGGATGTGATTAAAAAAATTGAGGTAAGATGTGCGTAGTATTTCTAAATTTTACAATAGAAATTGAAGGAAAATGAAACCTAGTATGTTTATTGGTACAAATGGATTAACCAGCACAGCCTTCTTCTGGTCTTGTCTTGTTACTCTGACAAACAACTGTTCTGCAGCGTAGTGGCACAAGGGTTAAGGTAAGGATAGAACCCGGCTGTGGAGGAATGACTTTCTATGCTCTTTGTACCTGACCACAACAACCAGTTGCTCTTCACTGGCTAGCAATACAGCCTAATGTGAATAGTAGAACTACTACTGGAGCTTACAGAAGGAAGAACCGATGCCTATGCTTTTAAATCTGTTGCTGTTTCACCAATCTACTGATGTTGGCACTTAAACAATTTAGGAAGTTGAGAAGGAAGAAACATACAGAAACTTAGTAAGTGACCTCTGTTTTGTAGGTAATTACTCACCATGTGGCAGTGGGAACCTTAAAGGTGAAACAGCTTTGTATTTTTTCCCCTGCTGATCCATCAGGTGTTTCGTGCAGTTATATTATTACATATGTATGCATGTATGTGGTACTGCTTTATCAAGTATGGCATGGCCTTCTGTCAACTGTTCTAACAGTGGACGGTAAAGGGAAATCATCATCCTAGTTTATTATACAAGACATACTTTTTTATGGCTAATGCTTGACCAAGCAAGTCCTTATTCAGTTCTTGTGCTTCACAACATATTGGTTTAATTATTGACAGAAAACATTTGCACAGCATTGTTATGCTAACTGTCTTGCTGTTAACCGCAGCTTAACTCCTTGGTAGTATGGAGGATCTGCTGTTGCTGTAACATGGGATTACCTTGTAAAGAGATTGCCTTGTGACAGGAGCTAGAAAAGAAGGATGAGGAAGAAGAAAAATCTGAAGATGAGAAAGACAAAACAAAAGATAAAGAAGGTGAAGATGATGAAGAAGCAGAAGAACCAGAGGAATACGATGAAGAGCATGAAGAGGTATAATGTTAGTTTTCCTATTTACACAGAGTCAGATCCCTGTCACTGATAGTGTGTTGGCTGGCAAAGAAATGTCCCTAGCTCCCAATAAGGGAGAATTGTTGTGGGAGAAATTACGTTCATGATCTTTGTTGCGCTACACTGTAAACTTAAGGGAGTGTTCTAGAGTTGTTACTCACAAGAACTCTGAAAAAAAGATCTTGTACACAAGAATGTGTTCTGACACAATCAATACATACAATTACTCATTTTCATCACTGAAACAGTGATGCTTCTTGTTTCATATATATCAGAACTTGATTACAGGATTTTCCTTTTTCTTTCCCAAGAATCTATTACTGTTTTAAAGTGTGGGCGCTCAAGTGCAGTTTAAATCATGTTTCTTCTATAAATTGTCTTCTCCACTCATACAGTGATTTTTTTCCCCATTGATTTAGAAAAATGATTACATTTCTTCCTATTTTGAAGATGGAGATGACTTTGGTGCTGTCAGTGATGGCAATATGGATGAAGCAGCATACTAACTGTTGTTTCTAAGTGTTACACTGCTCAAGCCTTACACTACTTGAAGCAGAATTCTGGAGGTAGACTGGGCATCAACAGACCTAATGCTTTGGCTCTGTTCGTTTTAAGCAGACTCTCCAAAACACACTGGAGTTTAATTGTACTATGCTGTAAAAGAAGATAGAGAATCCTTTGTTTTGTTCTTTTGACAAGTGTTTTGCAGTCATGCTTTTTAAGGCCCTCTGGAATGTCTACTGATGGAGTAACCTTATGCCATTGTGTTTCTTCTGCACAGAAAAAGAAGGTATGTATTTTACTTGAAATTGTGTCTAAGCATTTGCACTAGCCAATTCTATGCCTCAACAGTCAAATCTTGAAACAAATAATGAAATTCTTGATGACCACAGTAAAAAAAAGACATATGGCCTTTATGGACATAAGTTGCTTGTTGGCAGCTGACTTCTCTGAAGAACTTATGTAACTTCTGAGTTCAGGTGACTGAAAATAACTGACAACTATGCAGTTCAATATAAAGTGACTTGGAAGGACCTTAGTAATACAGACAAACAACATTACAGTAATTTGAAGAACCATTAGTCTAGTTATAACACATTGCCTTGAGTATTTTGATAAAAAGGAACACATGAAAATATGTTACATTACTTTTATGAATCAGTATAAATCACAAGCATAAATTGGCTTAGAAAGAATATATGGTAGAATTTAAGAAATGATGGAATCCTGGTTTACACCAGTACTCTCATTAGTGATGAAAATGTCAGCCCTTTGCCTCAGCTTCTCCACCTGTTTGGGCAATACTTTCTTACCTCGCAGGGCTGTTAAGTGAGGTGGCAGATGGCAGCTATCTACGTAATTGTTGATGTCCTTGTTTACTTTCCTACAGAACAAACTAGACAGAAAGAGACAACAAATCAATAATAAATAAACCCCAATATGTAGAAAAGGAATGTGGTGAAGTATTTTAATGCATGGTATTTTAATTAGAAAAACAAGAGATTGCTGAGAAACGCAGTACCTGCATGTTTGGAAATATCCTTTTTATTTAAGAACCAACAGCTGAAGTGTTGAAAACTTTTTACTGAGATTAGATATTTGAAGAACACTGTGACAGCCCATTCTCAGTATTTTATTGTCTTTTGATGGTACTGTTTTTCGGTGTTACTACAATACTATTGATCAGGGTTTTTGGGGATTTTTTGTTGGTTGGTTTTAAGGGTTTTTTTATTTTCTTAAAAAAAATATTTCACCTCACTGGTAATGGGGAAACAATTTTGCATTATTCTGTGAACTTCTGTATGCAGTAAGAATTTGGTCCTTAAAGTGTAATTTTCAAGTGTTCTGATAAAATACCTGTCATATGTAAAGGAAATGAAACTAAAATGCTATGCAGGTCACACCTCAGAGATACATCGCTTTTATTTTGAAGTTGACTACAATGTGTAATAAACATTCGGCTGCATTGCACAGGAAATGTATTGTGTCAGTTAATTTCTTTTTTAACATCACACCCATCAGCAGTTGTTTCTTGAATGGGTGTGTCTGTTTCTTGTGTGTGATGTACAAAACACAGACAGAAGATGTGACTGAGGCAAGCATGCTGAAAATTAAATTCGCTTGCTGTGACTATAACTGCTTCTGCTAGCTGTTCTCCCTGTGCAAGGTGAACGGTGAGACTCCTTGCCTCCTACACAAGGAATGAACAGCTTTTGTCAAAGATGGAACTATAAAATTAACACTAGAAAAGACTTACTGCATGAGTAACCATTTGTTGACAAGTTGTGGCTTGCCTGAACAAGTACAATACCTTATTCTGTAGCAGACAGTAATTCTTGAGGACCAATTACTTTCTTCATTCATCATTCTGCTAATGGGCAACTGCCTTCCTACAGCACTGTTGAGAAATATTACTCTGGTAAAAAATCAGGTCTTTTTGAGACCTCTAAGAGGTAAACTGCAGTCACCTCTATCCTCTAGAGGGAACTGCAAAGTCATAGGTTGGACCCTCCAGGATTAGTTTAGCAATGGCAAATAAGGCCATCATGTAGGAACGAGTTCTGCAAGGACACAGATCAGTGCCAAGGCACTTCTGAAAAGCAGTGAGATTGTGCTCTTCCAGAGGTGTAGTAACACTTGCACCTCTTTTTAGTAGCTGATTTTCTGATTGTTTAGAATTTATTGCAAGACCATAATGACAATAAAACTTATGACTGTTCTTTAGTTTTCAGCAAAATTCAAATTTGGACAGGCATATACTCAAATCTTGTATTTATAGCACAGAAGAACATTGCTTTCCGTGTGTAGTCACATCACTATGTAAGAACTTCACTGATCCCTCCCTTAGTTGTTCATGCCTATTTCTGAGAACTAACAAGTTCTCAGAAATTTATGCAGAAAAGTTCGAAGTTTACAAGGCATGAACAGGATAAACTATGAAGGCTGCAGTTATGGTATGCTAGATATGAAGGCTATATGAAGCCACTGCCAACAAAATACTTGCTGACCAAGGATTTTTATTTTAGATCATACGTAAAAATTGGCCTAAACAAATACAAGGTGTGACCTGCTGTAATAAAACATGCACAGTATGTAGAACTAAGAATATATTAGATGCACCACTTTCACTGCAGTCTAAAATAAAATCTTTATTTTACATATATTACTTAGGTTCTTCTAAAAGCAGAGGAGCAGAAGTATTTAAAATAAGACTTGCATCCTCACTCAGAAGTATTTCACAGTCGTATTTTCAGCCTTTATAAAAGTTACCAAGACTATTTGTGAGAACTTACTCTGAAGTATACCAGATTTAAAACATTTAGATTTTATATGATCCAACAGCGTAATATGCACTTAAGTTTAAAACCCACTTCCTGAACATGTTGCAGTTAAATCCAAAAGGTGATTTACAACTCAATTACTCTGTGTTTATGGGGTGTTTGGCTTTTGTTTGTTTTTGGGGTTTCTTTTGTTTATTTGACTTTTGTTTTGTTTAACAAGTCAGTTTCTAAAAGACTAACGTCACAGATTTTAACTTGAATCAGATTTAAGTTCCCCACAGAGCAGTTACCCTGTTTATTCAGGGCTGACATGTGATGATGCATTACCGCTTGTGTTGTACTTTGGAAAAAAGCTATAAAGATCCCTGCATTCTGCAGAAATCCAAGCCAGCTGATGATGCTTGTAGATTTCCACTATCAGGAGTCCTACAGTCTTGAAAAGAGATCTACTGCATCTTCTGATTAAGCTAACTCTATAATTAAAAATGTACTGTATGAAATATGCCACATAATACATATGTAAAAATATGCCAGACTCTTGGTTAGAATAGAATATGGTCCAGTAAAACAGCTGTCCCTTTGTGTTTTTCCAAAGACTGTTTACCCTAAGGTAAATCAAGGACCATCACCCTTAACTCAGTGCCAGCAAGCCACAGGTCTGCAACACTGTAAAAGCCCAGAGTCTGGGACACACTTGAGGACTGTTCAACTGTACCACCACAGACCTCTGTATCCATATATCAACATGACATATGTTGATCAACCAGAGGCCCAGTAAAACCACAATTTAATAACCATCAGTTCAGGTATGTGCTACAAATTAGTCTTATGCTGCATTATCACAATAGCTAATTTAATGATCTTTGACAAATCCATAAGAAATAGAAGGATAAAGTATCAGAACTGGTGAGTTTCAGCAAAAGAATGATGGGGGGAGAAGCAAACCAATAAACAGGCTTGCAGCAAAAAACTGACACATTACATACTAAGTTTTAGCCTATACAGAATTTGTTTTCATGTGCCAAAGCTTTCTTGTCTGAGCTAGTCACCTTTTAGTTTTAACCACAGAAGCTGTATCACTGTAGCCACCATAAATTATTTTGCAAAGCATTTTTTCATATAGCATCAGAACTGCTACCTCAGTGTTTATGCTTGTCTTACTGCCACATTCTTTTAATGAAAAGAACTACTATTTTATAAGATCTTTGAAAACAAGTATTATGCAAACCATCAAGTTCATGCCTGTTTGTAATGCATTTTCTAGTGTGGAGACTATGAGTAGGCTCACTATCTCCACAGATGCTCCTTTAACCAAAAGGTTCAACAGCCACAGATCATAGTTCACATATTTACTGTACACCATTTGGCCTGACTCAATTTCAGTATAATACACGTTAGCCAATTCTTGTTCATACACTTGGCATGCCAGTAAAGACTATCTGCCCTACTTCTTGAGGCAACAGGTGCTCCAAGAATAGATGGAGCCTAAGTCTTCATTCTCAGAATCTGATACTGCACTTTGGAATACCTCAATAGTTAGAACTAACATTCACTTTACCTCATTTTTTATACTGTATATACGTAGCCAAGACACTTATTGGAAAGGTGACAATAGTAGTTTAAAGGATACTGGCTGTTCTCCCACTTCTCTCTTTGTAAGTCCTAATCAGGTTTGTTATCTTAGGTTTTAGTAATAAATAGTATTTTGAACAGGGCAATAGAATTCTTGCTCCACAAGGCAAATATAACAAAAAAAAATTATAGGCACCATCTCAGTTTTTATTTAAAAGTATTCTGAGTACACAAGTACCTCCTGTCTGAAGAGTCCAGAGGTGTGGGGTTTTTATTTATGTTTTTTGGTTTTTTATCTTGTAGCATTTTCAAATGGGGTAGAAAAAGAGGGGAAAACCAACATTGATCATGAAACTCCAAGAGAAACATTCAAGAGCAGAGTGGTTAATGAATACCTGAATATGTAAAGAACAAGTCTGAAGCTCTAAGTTGTCGATTCTGCTGCAATTTGCTAGCAGGCATTAAATATCATTAGAAGCTTTCTAGGCTATTTCAGGAAAAAGTTAAGTACTTGAGGTTCATGGGCACAAGAACATTAGCATGCTCAGTACCCACATGGCTGCTTTCTGAAGAATCAGTTGGTCCTGAACTGAGATTAACTGAAGGGGAAAAAAATAAATCAATTAGCATAAAATAAGGACTACTGGCAAGGTGCCACACTTGTGCATTTCTTTCATTCTACACACAGGTGACCAGATGAGAATGCAGTCTAATCAGTTCTCAGCAGGATACCAAGGCAGAATGGAAAGTTTCAGGAAGACTCCTAACCGGACTGTGTTGAGGCACAAAGTCACACAGAGAAAACAAATTATCCTATTGCCTATACTGAAAAGTACTAAAGAATGGGTTGACCATAGGCACAAGATTTCAAGATTCCAGTTTAAGTATTTGCTGCTGCCTCTGCAATAGTCATTCGTAAAAATGAACTTCATAGTGGCAATTAATTATGGAATGATTGAGTTAAAAAAAAAAATCTTACTCTATAAGATAAAATTATGAGAACACCACTTTAATTTACAACTGTAAACCTGATATTAAAATGTCAAGTGTACTGTGAATTCTATAAATACTTTCAGATGTTTAAAAGTTAGATATCCCCATATGCCCATTTCTGGGCTGTAAAACACACAGTGAGACTCCTTGTGTGTTAGTTCAAACTACATTTCTTCACCTCATCGTTAATTAAGAAACATGCCTATCAAAATAGAAAAAAGTGCAAAGCTTCAGAGATTACTTTATACCTTAATTTACATCCAATCTTGCAAATTGCCTGTCACAGGCATATTCAGAGATTATGTGATCCCCAGAAATATCCTTGTAGTGAAACACTGCCCTTAAAGGCAAGTCACACACCAACATAGTTTTTCTCTGCGTTCCAAGTGCATTTTGCGTTCTGTGGATTCCCCTTTACCTAAGGTTATGTTTTGTATCTACAAATAACAGTTGTGTAGGGTCCTCCATTGTTAATGCTGAAGGTCTCCGTGATTATCAGCTTTTATAACATTTGTTGGATTTATTCCATTTTCCATTTCTTTCTGATGCGATACTGCTGTGACAAACAAATGGGAAGATTCCATTGTAGAATGGTGACTGACATCTGCTTTCACTAGAACTTCATAATACAAGAGATAAAACACTGGAGTTACTATGCCAATAATCAACATAATCACTACTGCTGTCCACCATCCTATACCCCAGTCTGCTCCATAGTAAGGATCCTTGCATTTTTTAGTTTTACCATCAGTTTCAAAACAGATTTGTTGGGCTGCTAAAGCAGAAACAACTTCATTCAGATTCTCTCTCTTTGTGTCATTACACTTCACTATTTCTTCTATATCTCGATCGACTTCTTTTAAGAAGTTGCCAGCAGTCTCATTAGCAGAGAATTTATCACAAAGAGATGTTTCCTGTACTTCTGGGGAACACAGAGCAGGCCGAAGAGCTGGTCTTCCTTTTGGAGAGACATGGGTTTCAGTCAATACACTGAACTTTTTCACTGGAATTTTGATAGACCTCAGGGCAAAAAAATCTTGATCGTTGATAAGATTGTTAACTCTCTTGATATCTGCAACCTAAAAATGAAAACAACAGCTAAAACATCATACTCTATTGAACCAAAGTTCTCTTAATAGTACTACACCCTTAAGAAATCGGAGTCTTTTGTAAGGGAACAAAGGCAAGGCCTTTGTTTTTGCCCTACCCAAGTCAGCTCTCCTTTTCCATATTCTTGCTCAAAATGAATCTCATTTTGCTCAAGTTAAGTTCAGATTTTAAGTCGAAGTCTAAGGCAAGGCCTTTGGTTTATATCACCAGTACTTTTTTTTTAGCTGATACCCATTCATACAGTATGAAGTCAGAAGAGGTCAAAGACCAAATCTGAACAACTTTACAGCAAGAAGGAAATTAATTACGAGGCAAAAACCTCCTCATTTCAGATAAGAAGACTGAAAGTCACTTCACATATTTACTTACGTGTATGCTCAGCTATCAGCTGGCAACTATCTCTGTGAAATGAATGAGACTTTACCTCATTGTTTTCACATTATGTAAATTATTGTTAATTTCTAATTCAGTGGAAAACTTCTGAGTAAGGAATTATTACAATTTTTGAGTTTGCAATTCATCTGGCCACCAGGTGTGCTTTTTTGCTGCCTCTGGGGGCTAAGGCAGAAACCAAGTGTAATTTTTAAACTGTCACCTACCTACCTTACCCAAGTCAGCTCTCCCCTTTCCCTATCCTTGCTCAAAATGAGTCCCATTTTGCTTGCAATAAGTTCAGATTTTAAGTCTAAATTGAAACACTCTGCAGAGATTTAAGTGCCCTTGGATAATCACTGGCTTCATTTTCAGATGATAACTCTCTCACTATAAAAGGCACAGCCACAAACTTCACCATAATGAAGTACTTCCAAATCAGTGCTTTTCTGTAACACCTGCAAAGCACTCAGGAATTGTGCCCATTTTAAGATGCACTGTACCCAAGTTCACATGAACCTTTTTAATGTGAAGAAATCCTTCAGTTCCTATGACAGTGTATTTGTTACGTGTGCGATGCTGAATAAATTGGATAAGAATAAAAGAGTGCCAAAAGCAGCAGTTACCCCAGCAATTTATGATTCCACCACAACGCAATTTATACTTTCTGCCTCAACCCCCAGGATCGCTCTTCCACATTCTCTTGAATTTGCAAGAAAGAGCACAACTCAGTTATCCTACCTTTCTTAGTGAGGTCTGACCTAGTAAACCAGCTCAAAATACCTAATTGCAGTACGTTCTGAAGCCAACACTTGGTTAACGAGGCTAAGGTCCGTCATAATTAGGAAATGGTTCTGTCAAGGCTTTAATACCTGAAGTCACAACAGGAGGCCCCCAATTCTGTTTCTGCCTGAAGAACTAGCTGACAGCATATTCTGTAAACACAGATTTTGAACTTGACCTCACGGCATCTGCGCACTTAGCAGTCAGTCCCACCAACACACACTGCCAAATTCCTGTTAAAACTGGAAACATCAACCAAGACCAACGCCACTGCCTTAATCAGTACTGGCCAGCCAAAATTACTGGGTAGGCAGGACATTCACCAGACTAATTATAAGAACTGAGCTAGAAACAGTGAGCAAGCAGAAGGGTGCCACAGGGGTGGAAAACTCCCAAAAGTACAGCATGCTCATGCTTAAAATATGAGGGCAATTTAGCAGAATTCGAAAGAAAAGTACGGAAGATTTTTCACCCTACTTTAATGGAATTAGGGCTCCACACAAACCTTTAGGTTAGTTCACTAACACCGCCCTCGTCACCCAACCTACCAGCGAGGACGACACTAGAAGTGCCGACCTGTGCCTGGAGCTCAGTTTGGAGTTTAACATGTAGCCTCCGAGAGAGCGTCACAACCAAAGCCATGCACTTCTTTCTCACACTTATATTAGTTTCAGGGGGAAAAGCCGACGGAATCGGAACCCTGCGCTGTAACACGAACACTCTGACGTCATTTTCCACTTCTGAGAAACAACACGGCGTTTCCCCCGCGCTGCCCCCGCCAGCAGCCGGCCCGGGCACTTACCGAGCAGCAGAACTGCAGCGCGATGGCGTTCAGCGTGTCCCCTTCCCGGATGTCCCTGGTCAGCAGGACGGTATCATCCAGCCTGTCCCTCGACGCGCTCCGCCGGACCTTCTCCCTGCCCCGCGGTCGCAGCTCCGACACCTCGCCCTCCTCCTCGGGCCCCTCGCTCTCCGCACTCACGAAGGGGTACAGGTGACCGCCGGCGGGCGGCTGCGCCACGGCGGGCGGCTGCGGGCCGCTGCCGGCGCCTCTGCCGGCCATGCTCCGCGGGTGGCCCTGTGGAACGGACCGCAAGCGTGGCGCCC
>VZTJ01000947.1:41846-53460 GCA_013397795.1 Orthonyx spaldingii | reverse complement strand
GCAGCCCCGGGGCGGGGACGGCGGGAGGCGGCCCCGGGACTCCGCCGTGAGGAGCGGGCGGGGCCGGCCCGGCGGGAGAGCGAATCCTGGCACTGCCCGCAGCGGCACCGGCACTCCTGAGACCCTCTCCGGCACCGCTCCGCTCCGCCCCGCACTGCCCGCGCCGTGGCAGAGCGCCGTGGCTGAGCCGCTCGGCGGTGGAGGCCGGGCGAGGAAGCGCTTCACCCTTCCCGCCGAGCCGCTTGTGTGCTATCCCGCCGTGGGGTTTTCTTAATACACCGCTCTTCCTGATCCTCCTGGAGAGATGGAGACTGCTCAGATACACGAAGTTGCCGTGTATTTGGGTCAGTAAGAGGGTTCTGAGACCTTTTTTCCCTGTTAGCGCTCGCAGCTCCTCTCCACATTCTGTGCCTCTTAGTCTCCCCTGGCTCTTACCGCCTTGCGCCCTCAGAACTTGCCAGGTAGTTTCTTTATATCCCTCCACACCTGTCCCCTCAGGAGTAGTACTGCAGAGGTACAGAACTGCAGCCTGTGCTGATAGATCTTTCTCACATCTCTTGTGAGAAATTAATCCCTGTAGATATTTCAACTTTCCTTCCCTAGAGGAGTAATTTTTGTTCTAGCGGAATGTCAGCAGTTTTGGAGTGCTGAGGCAATAGGCAGATGTCCTAGTCTAACTAGTTAATTTAATTTAGAGTGGGTTACTCCTGACACAGCCTTAGAGGGAAGTTTTTGATTACAGCAGGAGCAAGAACAGTATTCCTCAAAAAACCTGACAGCTCTAAGGTTAGGCTAAGTTGTAATATTATTGCTGAAGACAAATGTGTTTGCAAGTCTGGTTCCTAAATAGATTAAATTTAATCTTACAGTAATTTGAAATAAGGGGTTTTTATTCCTTTTGTTTTTGAGCCTTGCTATGCAATGTTCCCAGACTTCCCTAAATAACCAAAGTGTATCAAACATGTTTGAAATTAAAAAAAGACAGATTTTTTTTTATGGCTTTACTTTTGGAAACTAGATTATTTGAGTTTGAAGACATAAAAATAAGAGCTAACAATTGTTTAGCTCTATAAAGTCACACGAATTCACATTCACACCCACAGAAGCTTAATTGGAGCCTCATTTCCAGGTATTGTAAAATAAATTGTAAACGTGCATTATGTTCTTGTGTCTCAGCCTATTTAAAAGAGTAAATGTGTCTATATTTAAATCTATATCTACATATATAGTATCTATATCTATCTATATATATACACACATATATACACATATATACATACATACATACATTTATCTGTATCTACCTTAAAATAGTATTCTATTGTGGATGAGGGATAGATCAGTTAAAATAAAGGTATTCCTAAGACTATCTAGGTACTCCCTAGCCAAATAGCATCAACAACAAGAGCAATACATTTCTCTCAAGAGCATAGAGGTTTGCCTGAAAGAATATAAATATCCTCAGGTACAGAAGTCAGCATGAAATAACAAGATGGCCATTTCAGGCAGGTCTGATCACTGTCCTTTGTGAAGAAACATGGAATAGTACAAGCATTTAAATGTGATTTCATTCCTGCAGGAAAGTGGGCCTACTTAGTCAAAGCTAATTTTCAGGCTTTCTTATTCTGCATTTGTTAAAATAGCCCAGTAGATACCAAGTGTGGTTAGAATTTCCCCAAACCGAAGTTTCTTACAAATCAGGGCACTTTCTAAACCATTTAGTAGCCTAGCTAAGGATATTTTCTTGACACTTGGACCCACATAACATTTTCTTTGCTGAGTGTTTCAGGTGTAATTAACTGTGAACAGTGTGGTTTCTCCTAGACAGACAATTTCTCTTCTTCTTTCATAGCATCTTCCCAATCAAAGCCTGCTCAGAAATAAGCCTTCTATTTTTATCATGGGTCAGAAGCACAGCTTGTGCTGATTAACATAGCTGCTCTGAAGGCTTAAATACAGCCTCACATAGAAGCCATTATCCAACAAAGACAAATTTGGAATGTCAGATTACATGACAAATGTGTGAATGTATTTATAGGAGTCCCAGAATGATTTTATGTCTTTCTGGGGATGCCAAATGCAAGTAGAATGAATTTTCCACAACCGTATTTCCAGAAAGAGCGATATTGAAGATGACAAAATTGAGTTAATTTCCCACAAACTCAAAGTTTTCTTATGGGATCTCAACTTGAAGAAAATTAATTTTAACTTAGTGATTTAGGATTCCATCTATTAAGGGGTGTCATGCCATATCGGGCAAGGAATATTTGCAGCACCAAGCAGTTTTGTTTTGTTTTTTAAAGGAAGCTTTCACTAATAGAAGTGAAGTAACTGTAGTTGTCTGTAGCTGGGAAACTGATGACTCAGACCCTATTCATGCTTTGAAAGACTGTTTTATGAGACTCATCAGAGCTGAGGGTGAATCTGTAGAGGAGTTTGAAGTCAGACTTCATATGGAAGGATGCCTGCAGTGGTGTCTAATGATTGTCCCATCACACACCACTAATGACATATCCTTTTGGAGCTTTTCTTTAATCTTAGGGTGGTGAGGCTGCAGCAATGATCAGAACAGGGAATTTCACCATTTCTTTTATCTAAAGAGGTGTACCATCAGGTCAAAAAAGAACTGCTGAAGCAGCACTCTGCCTTAGGAGGGGAAAGAAAGTATTGGAGTTTGCTTTGACCCTGCTACACCCCTGTGTGTAACCATTTGTAACTGGTGACATTTTCCCATCAATAACAAAAGGGTATATTCCAAACCTGATGAACAAGACTGGAGCTGCACAGCTCCCATGAATGCTAATAGGAATACAGCCTTTCTCCATTCCCATGTAAGTTGCTTTGCATATCCTAATAGTGCATTCTCAATGAGCAACAGGGTCAGTGTTAATCACACCATGGCATTCCAACAGCAACTGCATGGATCTGTACCACATTCCCCTTGGTCATGTTATTTCTTGTGTGGCCTGATCTGAGCTGGGAAGTTAAGTATATACATACAAATATTAGAGAGATTTTAAGAAATTAATAGAAAGAAATTGTAAAGGAGATGTAGAAGGACTGATATAACTTGTCAGTCATTTTTACCTTAAAAAAATCCCAAACGTATTTTTTCCATCTGGAAGTTACCACATGTCATGTGCCACCACTGTTTGTGTAAATCGTTCATGATTTGGTACCACCAGGCTAGACTTGCATTTAGATAGCTAGTGTCAAAGTGTTTAAATGTACGTTTTAATTGCTTGAATGACATGATAAATTATGACTCATTAAGAGATTCACACAGAAATACATATACAGCCTTTGTCTGTCTCTTCTTGCCTGCTTGGTAATTGGGAATTGTAGTGAAATTGTAGGAAATAGTAATGTCAAAGTAGCTCTGCAGCTCCAGTAAAGACCAAAGGAAGTTACTAAGTGACTCTAAGATGCAGTAAGAGGACTTTCTTAAGATCTCTATAAAAGTATTCAAGAAGTGAGTAATGCTAAATCTACAGACACTGCGTGGTCTGTTCTCCAGTGGAAATATTTGCATGGATACATTTAGCTACGATCATAGAATCATTTAGCTTGGAAAGCACCCTTAAGATCATTAAGTCCAAACACTGATTCTCAAAATTAACAATGTTCCAACAATAAAAATGGGTTAAAGATGACCACAAAATTTAATTGTTTAGTTTTTTTATTGTTATGGTTTAAATGACAATAAATGAAAAATTATCATTGGATTGAGACCATTTTCCCTATGTAGTATTTTATGTATTTGCTGTTCCCCTTTGGTTACTTGACAGGAATCAGTAATTTTCTAATTAGCTGTACTCATTTAATGTGTATCCATAACAGAAATATGCTGTGTGCCTTCCACAATGCAGCCAGTAGGGTGCATTGGTTGTTTGATATTTTATTTTCAAAAAACTGTAAATAGCTGCATATTTGCTTCTGATTTACCGCTCAAGTCCCCTCTGAATAAGAAAATCTATCAGGGAGCCCATTCAGTTATGGTAAAAACAGTATGCAAAAATGCAGTATAGTTTCTTGGAAATTTCTTTCAAATTGCTCACAGATAAATTTTATTATAAGATTCTGAATTCCTATCTACTGATGAATAAATGTTTTGGTAGTGTAATAACTGAAATTATTTTTGGGATGGGTTTTTTGGTTTTTTGTTTTTTTGATTGATTGGGGTTTTTCCTTTGGGCTTTTTGGTTGGTTGGTTTTTGGCTTTTGTTTGTTTGCTTTAAAGATTATCATAGATTTTGTCCAATTTTTGCTGGATGACTCTGTAATAAAGTTCATCAATAGCTGTTACTATTTCATGTGTTTTCCCTGAGTAAAGTAAGGAAACCTTTCAATATTTATCTTGTTTTTATTCTGAGGTAATATTTGCACTGTCCTCAAATCTTTATCTTATTTGTTTTTAAGTATTTAAGCATTCAGAATTTGTTGACTTCTGTTCTCTGCTTTCTCAAATTCTCAGTTTTGAGAAATTTGATTTATTTAGACCCTCTCTGGGTTTCAGCATTTTTTGTGAAATGCAGACCCCAGTATTTATGCAATTTCAGATATCCACCCTATTAGTGCCATGGACAAAAGTAATTCCACCACCTCAACTACTTGTCACTAATCTGCTGTTTATGTACCTGAAGATGACACATTTGTTTTTTCTTTCCCAGTCACAGAATCACTTATAGTGAGCTGCTTCTTTGCTTGAGTTTCTTCAGAGGAAAATGGTTCACAAGACCTATATTTTAGCTTTGAAGTTTTTCAACAGTGCTAACATGGGTTGTTTTAATGGAACCAACTTACCAGGTGAGCTATATCACTGTAATACTTTCATTTCCTTTCCACTAATATTGACATCACAAATATCCAGTTGTGAGTTTTGTATTTACAGGGAGAGAATGTTGAGATCTATTTTTAACCCTTGTTGAACTACATAATACAAATATTTTCATTTCTTCATAATGAAATTTTGTAACAGTGACAAAAGGTAGTTGAGTCTCCACATCTTCACCTCTTGCAATTGTCTCCGATGGGCAACGTGATTTGTCTGAAGAGCCAACACCAGGTAGGAACTGAGGAATGGGAGAGCTCTGATGATTGCAATTGACTTTGGTACACACTGGCATACAACAGGGTATAAAATGCTGCTGGGTCCTGGGGCAGTGGGGCAGACCTGAGGCTGCAGGTAGCTCCTGTGTGGATCCCCCACCAGCAGGGATGTCTTCAGGGTACATCCAGCCCAGAGGATGGGAACACTCACGTTTGGATGGGTGAGTACAAGCAGTAAGATCCAGTCACATATGGAGATAAAATCCTAAAGTAGCCTGTTTCTTTGTTGCTTTGTGATTGTGCATTCTGTAAGGCCAAAGCCTGTAAACTTGCATGTTTCTGAGCTTGCTGATATTATAACTTTTTAGACCTGCTTATGTTATATGCCACATTGAGAAAAGTCATATCTTAATTGAAACAGATTTCCTCACAAGCTCATTGGCTTAAAAGTTTCCACAGTGGATGTATTCTGTATTGGTACATTCTACCTACAATTACAGCTGGGAAAATCTTTCTCTGACAAACTGTCCTTTGATGTCATTCCAGTGAATGGGAAAATGTCCTCAGACTGGCCTGGGTACCCGTGCAATCCTGTCAGTTCTGCAGCTGCCTCTTCCATGCTTCTACTGTTCTTACCATGTGAACAGAGGCCTATAGGCAAGTAAGAGAGTTCTCTGAAATATCCTAGCATTACTTTCATCCTTTGTTTTAAGCTCCTTCTGTCTGTAATAGTGGTTTATACTGAACAGCTTTTTATCAAAGGGAGATGGAATAGTAGAAGGGAGTGGGAGCAACACCAGGGAAGCTATCCCATGGTAAAGGGTCTGATTCAGAGTCATAAAAATCTTTGATCTAAAAGCAGGTGATGCATCTGCAGCCTGCATTTTGACAAATATTTGAACTTTGTATTTAATGTGCCTTCAGTTTTCACCTATGAGGGCATGCAGGTGTAAATGAAACTATTGGATTAATACTGTCTGCTCCTGATATTAGTAATAGGTAATGATAGTGTAGTTGTATCCATTACTTTATTGTTGTACACACACTTTCTTTCAAATTTTCAATATAAAATTGATTACAACAAAAAAATATATGGATATTTGTAATCTCAAATACCTGTCAGTATACAGCTTAAGAAATAGTTGTTTTTCATACAAAACAGGTTTGTTTCAATTTTGCCTTCGTCATTTTCAGATAAGTATAGTGTATTTTAGCAAATATGAAAGTACTTGTAAAAGAAATCATCCCATTCAAATTTTTAAAGCACTTAACATATGATCATAAATGTTCAGTTTATGACATAAATACAAGAATAATCTAGTAGAAACAGAGTCTTTGAAGCAAGCATTTTCATGAATTTTAGAATAGATTCCTCCCACCCTTGTTTTCTTCCAACTTTTGTCTTTCTATTTGATTCAGCTTCTATACGGGGCAGCAGAACATGTCAGAAACCTTTAAGTTCTTTCAATGAGTATCAGACATGTGAATGCAAATGCATTACTAGTAATCTTCATCAGGAGAGACAGTAACATAGCCCACATGGCATCAGTAAAGTGTTTACAAGGTATTAATATGCCTACTGTGACAAGTTGTATTTAATGGGAAGCAACAAGGAGTTTGTTTTATTAGTTTTCCTCCTCCCTCAAGTAATAAATCTTAAAAGCTTCAATATTGATTCAATGAAATGAATGGTTGAATCGTTCTGGAGAGGCTCTGACAAGTGGACAAATGCTTCCATGGTTACGTTTAGCTATGCAGTATGGTTACTGAGCTTTGCTGGTTTCCTCCCTCTTCCATTGAAGTAAAATAACAAGCCACAGGGAAGCACCACACATGGTGAGCATAAACTGGAAACAACTTTAAAAGATCAAGTGAGCTGATCTTATACAGATTTTAAACAATATGAAGTTTATTATTTTATACTCTGCATCCTAAATATGCATTTCAGTAATTTCTCCTTCGTATATCACTTTCCCATGGAATGTTTTTATTTCTTGTCTGAACAACCTCTCTCTTGATTTGGAATGCCATAAATTAAGAATCCATGTGAAAGTGTGTTTCATAGTACTGTTACATGTGTTACATTTTTCTAGGAATATTTATGTATCAAGTGGTGTTACTGCATCAGTGCAGACTTCTGCAATACTTAGATAAAAAATAACAAATCATGTGTAGAATTTTCATATGCAGTTACTTGAGGATGCTTTGTAGTATAAATGTAATTAAGGGGTTTGATTTTCGATCTGCTTGCATTTGAGGTACTCAAATTTCAGCTGTCACAGGGAAGACTGATCTTATAAATACATAACATTTTAGTAAAATAATAGAAAACAATGACATACTGTTATTTCATTAGAAATAATATTAAAAATGTTGCAGATCAAGCATAGTGTTAATAGAAGGAAATCTTGAACGTCTTCAAAGAACAAAGTGTAAATGAAACTAAATGCAGATAGTCACGTTTTTTACTTTGCAGACAAACTCCAAAATGAGCACATGTTATCCATTGTATTAGCACTGTTTATTTGTTTTCTCCCCTACATGCTTGACAGTCCTCAGAAGCACCATCAGAATGATAAATTGTTTCTGTGCTTCTTTGTAGACACAATATTACTGCAAGGATGAATGCCAGGATTCCACACAGCCAGGAAAATAAATTCATAAACATGGAAGATAGTTACTTCTGAGACAAGAATCCTGGTCTTAAAGCTTTCCACTGAAAGTTTATATTTGTTGTAGGTACTTAATTTCACATTTACTCAAGTAATTTGTCTTTGATCTTGAGGGGGGACAGTAATCAACTAGTGAGAAAATATTTCAATGTTTCACTTAAAGAGAGAAGAGTCAATTCTTAAGTTGAAAAACATAGGGAATTTTGTGTTTCCAAGTAGTTCTTTTCCTGATTTGAAAGGAAGCAAACAGAATGCCTAGCTATGAATTGGGAAAGCAAGTTAAGTTGTATGCAGCATCTGTAATCTCTTGCTTTTATATTTAAATAGTTTTTGAGGACTTTGGAATTAAGAACAAATTAGATGCAAGAGATTATGCAGAAGTTTTAATGTTTTCATTATGTCTTACCTTCAGAAATATGCTCTTTTGGTAACCATTCTTTTTGAGTTTACAGTCTAGTGCTTGACATGCTCAGAAGTTGTGTGTTTTGATGGATTTTTTATGAGAAAACGTCTTCTTTGCTGCATAGAATGTGCATCATCAGTGACATAGTGCAAATGAAGAGCTGAACACACTTGATTTGAAGAAACAAGACTGCAACTTCATTTAGCAACAGTAACTGCATAGGAGAAGCAGGCAGACAGAAATTCTCCTCTTGCTGTTTCTCCATGGGGTACACAAGCCAGTAAGCATCCACTGTGGTTTGAAATGAGCAATGTAGCAATGTAAGACCAAACTAACCCTTCAGAGATGGCATTCTTCTTGCATCATTAGAGTGACAAAAAATGACCTAAATTGTCCCAAAATGACATGATAGAGCTTGATCACCCAAATCTAAGATGCACTAAGTTGAAACAAAGCAGTTATTTTCTCATTAATTGTTCATTTTTAGTACACTTTAATGTATTTAAATTAACATTTTTAAAAAGCCATGTCACTTTTTGTAGAAGTCTTGTCTAATAAGAGTTTAAGTTCATTAATCAAAAAGTTATAATTATATGAATAGTATTTCTGCTGTAATGTGTGTTAAAATATAGCAGCCCTTAATAAGTAGATGCTAGGAACCATTTACTTTTCCCCAATAATAGGAATAATTCAAATTTTTTCTGTTAAAAGTTCTTTTAAAATGTTAACATCAGCATGCTTTATCTGTATACAAGTAAGGAGCTGTACCATAAAAAGGTTAACCCTTACTAAACTGATCACAGGAAGCATAAACAAATTAATGTTTGGGAAAGAACACAAGCTGCTTAGAAGTTCTCATTTTTCAGTTCCCTAAATCCTGGACATTTCTGAAAAATAGAAGATCAAAACCTGATTTTACCTCTGTTTGTCTTGACATGAACTAGTCTGACATAAACCACTCAGTCAGAAGACTTATAGTCAAGTTTTGTCATTCAGTCTTGTCAGTTTATTGGCATTGTTTGCGTCTGTCTATTTTTTGCTCTTTCCTGCATACGTTTGTTTATTCATCAGGAAGCTATGCATTAAAATCAAGATTATAGTTTACAACACTCCCAGCCCAATAAAAGGATGTGGTAAAGTTCTGGAAAGAGAGCAGTGCAAGTGCCTGGCATCAGGTGACACTTGGCAGCGGTTGTGCATTTCTCTGGCAAGGCATGCATGGCTGGATAGGAGTCTCCAGAGGGTGCAGGCAGGACAACCAGAAAGTGCTCAGAAACCTCATTTCACATTCTGAAGAAGAGACAACCCAATCATGATCCTAAGCTGCTATGGGATAGCGGGTCAGAAGCCTGCTAGTACAGACTGGTCAGGCTGTGAGAGGAATACACCTCTTTGGTATGAGTCTTGGTCAGTTTTGCCCTCTTTTGAAGCCTAACTTAGCATAGTTCCTTGAAGACTGTGCTCCTAAAGTCGTGTTCTATAGTTCTGGCTGTTGTTTCATTCAACAGATGTGGTCCCCAGTGTGAATCACATTAAGTAATAGGAGAGAAAGGGGAATGCAACTCAGACGTCAGCAAAACAAACAAATATCTGTACAGAATCAAAAATTGAGCTACAGCTGTACATGCACAGGGAGAGGTATTAGTGCTTGTGGTCATCTCTAGCATGGTCTGTCTTGCAAAAATGCTCAGCACCATAGATCATCATTCAAAGAAAATCCACTTAAAAAAACCAACCAGCAACTGAGAACAAGACCAAGTGAATTTCTTGCAGGAAAATAATCTATATCTTGTTGATTGTTCTGTGAAGAAAGGAGCAAGATCAGGCTCAGTATTTGCCTATATCTGGTGGAAGTTACATGTTTTTGAAGTGCATCATATTGGACAGATTGATTTATAAATAAGAGGTAAAAATAACTTGTTGGGTGTATTTTAATTAAAAATTGATCTATGAAAGAGCTATGCACATGCTTCTTGTTCCTCATTCTGAGTAGTTGAGCCAGCCTCAGCTAAAGTATCGGAAGAGGTGATAGATAGACCTATATACCTGTGCAGGAACAAAATGTCAAAATTTTTGGAAACTGTTTGGTACTTGCATGCAAAAAAGTGCTTAGCCCAGAATTCTGGAGCTTAGATGTCGCAGGTGCAAACAAAGGTCAATTTTAGTGGCAATTATGAATAAAAATTTTGTTATAGCATTTATTTTTGGTTCCTAGTATTTGTAGATTAAGATTTCAGTACCTCTTACTGAAAACCAAATGGCACTGATATAAAGCAAAAATCTTACTTAACAGAAACAAAAATTTAAAGAAAATACACATGCCTGAAGGCCTTTTTTAGACGTTTTTCCTTCTTTCTCCTTTAGGTCATGTGTTCTTTCTCAGGGATTTGTTTCTTCTTCTAACTCCCTCTTCTGTGGTCTTTTCTTTCAGATGATGCCAATGAAGGGAAAAGGCAAGGTTTCAAAACAAACAAACAAATTGGAGTCCATTGTGTCTGGTGCTTTCAGTATTGGTTTGCTTGCAGCAGAGCCATTTTTTGCTTACAGAGTTTTAATGATTTCACAACAAAGGATATCCAAACAAACCAAGAATTGAGGGGTGTACTTTATACACCTTATTTACTGCTTTTATTGAAAAGAGAAGCTAAGGCTGACCTGGAGGCATAGTTCTGTGCAATGCCAGGTCTGTTGTAAGTCCAATATCAGTCCCGATTGTTTGTCTCTGACATTTGTAAGGGTTGGGAGTGCAGTGTGGGCTGCATGCTGAGTTGTTAAAAGTGTGTGTGGAGTGTCTGATGTCAATCACCATAAGCCTTCCAGCTGCTTGAGAACCATCACTGACAAAATCCTATGGGACCTCTCTCTCATCCTCAAGTATAACAAAAGGAAGCACAGATCCCTGGAGTGGTGTGATGAAAATGAAACAAAGTAGTCAGGAAATCCTCAGGGACTGAGAGAAAACATGGAGTAAATACCATGTGTTGAGTCAGAGAGCACAGCAAAAGGTACAGTCATTTTGGATCTGAATGCAGTGTTGTGGAAACAGCCCATGAAAATAACCATGTGAATTACAGAGCCCAAGTCTTGAGTTCTCACTCTTTCTTGGTTTACTAGCTCATTAATTAGCAAAGTTTAATGTACTCAGGCTTTCTGTAATTGAGAACTAAGGACTATTAAGGCAGCCCCTCTGATAGCTGGTGGAAGTGAGCTTTGTACAGAAACTGGATGAAAAGAGGAAAACATAAAGTTATATATGCTGAAACAACATTATAGAATGAAAGATAAAAAGAATCTTATACTTTTAGTATCCTTTTGGCCAGTTGATCCAGAGAGGAAAAACAACATGGCATCTGGATGTTGAGGCTGAAATGTAATAACAGTATGGTATTGAAAAATGTGCTACCTATCTCTCATGCTCATACATTAAGTTCTGTCTGATGCAAAATTCTTCAGTAATAATATTGGCCTTTGAAGAACTGCTTCTTGCTCC
>VZTJ01000947.1:21249-41826 GCA_013397795.1 Orthonyx spaldingii | reverse complement strand
CCAGATAAACTGGTGCTGGTACATGAGGATTATGCATAATAAAGTATTGATCAAAAAGTACAGTCAGGTATAAACCAAGGTGTACTAGTGCAAGAAGTGATCAAATGTATAAAACAGATTATCAAACAGAACAACCTGAATTTCTTTTAGATGCACAGCATAGTTTTTTAGAAGAAAAAGGGATACTTGAGGTTTTTTTTTTAAAAAGAGAATTTTTATGTTTGGTGAATCATCCCAATATTTCCTCCACTCTTAAAAACTGGAGTTTATTCTGATTATTAATGTCTACATTTCCATCTGCATATTGGATTATCTATGCCTTTATCAGTAATACTGAAAATTTTTATTTATTAACACTGATTTTCTCTGTAGCTATATACAGAGTAAATAGAGAGATTCTTCTTACCTAAGAAAACTAGGTAGTAGTCTGAGATAACTATTTGGACTCCCTCTTTTGTCAGAGGAGGGAGATAACCACCTCTTAGATGTAGCTCGTCCTGTCCTGCTATGATTCTATGCTAGGCTGTATGGCTTGTAGGTTGACTGCTTCTACTTTAAAACATAATTTTTATAAGCTAAATGCTTCTTGAGGCCTGTGTGCCTTTTACTAAGTATTTTTTTCTAATCTTTCATCATTCTCTAGCACCTTCTTTGCCTTTTCATGTTTGTTTTCATTATTCCCAAATCATCATAACTCAATACAGATTGATGTAGTGACCAGGCTAATGACATCAGAAGGCCCAGAGTGTTCTAGATTCTGTCTTGGTTTGCCTGAATACTTCTGTGCTCTATTTCTGCCTTTTATCCTTTATTGGATAAGAAGAAATTTTGATACTTATTTACTACTAAATGGGAGAATTTGTGGGTTTGGGGGCCAACACTGACAAGATCTGAGTGTTGCCTTGGTGTCTCTCTTGTGGCTCAGGATTTACTTGGAATGGTGGTGACAATTAAATATAAATTTGGTATTAGGTAGAGAAATGGCTGAGTCTGGAATGCTTTATACAGGATTGAAAATTATTTCTCTAACAGAGAATTGTTTCTCTATCCAGAGCACTGAATAGCTGTGAATTAAGATGAGCTGCATGTTCGGCTGCCACTAAGGTCTTGAATCCAAAATCTGTCATAATCCAATAATAAAACCTGCCAGTTTTGCTGTGCACAGTATCACAACAGTGCAGTCCAAGCTGGGTGGATGACCTGCCTCGGTAGTGGCGGGAAGAGCTGGCTCTGTCTCAACTACAGCAGTGCAGCGGGAATTGCTGGGCTTTGAAAAAATTTTGTCCTCTTCCATCCCACCCCCTTTTTTCTCCACAGCAGCAGGAAAGCAGCAGCAGTCAGGAGAGGGAGGGGAGTGCTGGACGCTGCGCAGAACAGAGGGAGGAGTAGGAGACGGGAATACATAATGCGTGAGTGACAGAGGGTGTGCAGGCGACTGGCGGAGTCCAGAAGGCGCGGATGTTCATGTCCCAGGGTCCAGGTAGGTTTCTTGTTCCTCTCTCTGAGGTTGTAGTTGCGTTAGAAGCATCCTGTATCAGCTGCAGAGACGTTCGCTGTCCAGCCCGAGAGCTCTGCAGGCAGCACCTGTTGCGGCAGGGACAGGGTTTAGCAACAGCAGACACCGAGCGTGTCGCTCATCCGTGAGGGGCTGCTGGAGGGTGAGAGTCTGCTAAGGTTTCTGTTGTTCCAGCAGCTCCTCTTTCTGCTCTGCAAAGCCGGGCAGGTGTAGACAATAGCCTTTCCAATGGAAAATCCTGTTCTCGGGGGATGCTATCAGGATGCAGATCGGTCTGAAGCTGACAATTTTTGACTCACAAAAAAGAAGAAAACATTAATTGGTGGTTTCAATTAGGTGAAAATAGAAGTGGAGGAGCTGCCTATGCACTGTGTATTTTAAAGGAGAGTGAGTTGAAAGTAAGAATGAATTTTTCAAATCATCACCTAATAAGGAATGAGTTTTAAACATTAATAATTACAATATGACATGTAAGTGATTATAATTAGAAATTCTGCTTTTGCTTCTTGCTTTTGATGTGTTGATTCTGTATAAGACATTGCATAATTCACTCTTGCTAACCCAGATAAAGTTAAGATCAAGTGTATATGTAACTGCTTGCCAACAATCAGTCATTGTTTTTTAATGAGTCTGTAACTGCTTTATAGTGCAGATGTGAAATAATATGTGATTTTAAAAAAAAATATTCATTATATAGAAGCCAAAATTGTTGGTTTTATGGGGTTGGTTTTTTTTTTTTNTTTTTTTTTTGTTTTTGTTTTTGTTTTTGTTTTTGTTTTTGTTTTTGTTTTTTTTCTTGATAGTACTTTACACGTATTTTCTAGAATGTATCTTTCAGTTAAGTACTAAGCATTTTGGGACTCTGCCATGAGGGCAGTTTAATAACTGAAGGTAGAATGTGATATATTTAGTTTATGAGTCCCTTAAGCCTAATGCAAGCTTCTCCTACTAAACAGATTTCAGTGTTTCCTGTGGAAAGACCCAAAAGAACCAGAGTCCTGAGGAAATCAAATAATTTTTGGCATAATAAGCTTAGAATTAAAAGGGAAAAATATTTGATAATATAACAGCTACCACATTTCAAGGGTATACAATTTCTAATTTGTTATTGTTACTGGTATTTATGTTGTTATTGATTTCTAAAACACAGTTTTGTGCTTTAGCAGTTTTCTAATACACTTTCGTGTTTTAATAGCTTAGATGAGGAAATCAATGATGTTTACTAAATTTACATCTGAGCAAGTTAATTAACACTGATAATGGGAGCACATGCTTATTAGCTTGTAAGTGTGGTCTGTGTCCTGGACACATGAAAATTGATGGGAAAAAATAGTATCTGTTTTTGTGAAGACTAGTGCTGGGCAGTTTATTTGTGCTGTCAGTATTTTTAAGGTTGAAATATAGTGCCGGATGAGTTTCAAGTTATTGGTACTTGTGAATGAGATCGATCCTCATGCATTCAAATCTACTGTGCAATTCTTTCCTGAGAAATTGTTGTGAACTTTATTTGAAAGAAATTTTCAGAATTTGGTCTAAATCATAACCTTTGTTAAAATCTCTACTACTCATGGAATTGTGTTATTTAAACTTATCATCTTCAAGGGGTTTTTATTTGCTTTGAAATTCCATTAAAAAAAAAAAGAGTGCTTATATCCACAAATACTTGCATGAATATTTTAATTAGCATGTAAATATGATGACTGAAATTGAACTACTGGGAAAGCTATGAAAGCGTATTCCTTTAGTTGTATAAAACTAAAAAAGAATACCAATGCAGAGGTCTGTGAGGATCTCATTCATTGGGTACCAACAATTTATAGCAATTTGTGAGAAAAATGTTGATGACCCACAAATCACCTTTGAGATTGTTACACAGCCACCATAGTTGTTCAGAAATGCGACATGGTAACAATGAGGGGAGTTTTAATTACCATGGTTTTAAAAGTGGTTTATAAGCTCAACAGAACTTTAATTTTAGAATGTTTCATTGAAAAATTGGAAAGTATGTCCTTGCATCACCCTTTGAAGAAAGATTTAGAATTTGTCTCAGCTACGTATGAAGTGTTTTAGCCAAGGTGTTTTTGAAAGCATCAGAACAGTTAAGTGTATGTATGACTCTTGCTATTTGAGATAGGGTATCTGATGCAAATTAGGTAAATTTTAATTCTGAATAATTCCAATCTCTTCCAAGGTGTTCCTGGAATCAGATCAGTTTAGTTGTTCACTGAGAAATACAAAAATGTAGGTAGGCAAGAGTAAATAAAAAGAATATGCTGAAGTTATTTATTCAGGGACTATTAGACCTTGACCTTCTAAAAATATGATCACATATATAACTATTTATACACATGTAATCCTCTTGATCAGGTCATTTTCTTGATCTACTCATTTGTAGAAATTTTGCTTGCATTTCAGCTCTATGAGACTGGCCAATTAAGGTATAGCCATTTTTATATCTAGAGGTGAATATAACAGTTCTTTTCCTCTCTAGAAATAAGCATACATAGTGTCTAAATGCTTCTCTCAATGTGTATTAAGAGTCAGATACTATATAATATCTCCATCCTCAAACTGCATCTTACAAAGTCACTGCTGTCAGTTGTAGGCATTTGTCGTAGTTCCACAAATTCAAGAATTATGTCTATCTAATAGGAGCTACATTACTATTTCTTAAGGAAAAAAAAAAGATTGACAGGAGGAAACAATATTACAGGCCATTTGCCAGGTGGACCCACTGTTAGATATTTTATTCAGAAAAAAATACTAAATCACAAGTGATTTCACAAGTTTCTGCAAAGTGTCACTTGCTTAAGTCACTTTTTCAGTGAATAATCTCACTGGGAAATACTTTGTGTAAATAAACACTTCCAGGATTTAGTTTACTCTATGTATGAGAACTTGAGGCAGTCTGCTGAAAGAATTTTCAAACTATGTGTTCTGAAATACGCCTCAAATATGAAAAAGAATATTTCATAGATTGGCTTATGAATATTTCCTATAAAACTAAAGTTGTTGTAGTTTCCTGTACTGAAATAATTTGTAAATCCACCCCAAGGTTGCAGTTAAGCTAAGTATGCCTGTACTTATTGAAACAGGCATATTTGACAGGCTAAATTTATCTGGCAAAATTAAACAACAGAGAAGATGCTTTGTGTGTTTATCACAGCTTTTGTGTTTGTGGATTTTTTTATCAGGACAGAATTTCCTCTAGAATGTAACAGCAATATATATTTCTATACCAAGATATTTTTGTTTATCTAATCTTGTGTCTTGCATAGACTCATTAATTAGAATACAGTTATGACTCTCATTTTCTGATGGCAAAAGAAACTTCTCAATCACTTATCCTGGACTGGTCCAATATGTTACTGTTCTGAATTGTTTCAAGCTTTGCTTCATTAAGGATTTAACATGGCCTTAATTCAGCCATCTGTTATAGGTTTGGCAGGCCAACAGATCTGAGGTATTGGCAAGAGCTTTAGAAATTTCCCACATTTTTAAAGGTTAGGAAAAGAGCTACCTTTATGAATAGATTTTGAATAATTCTCAGCAAGACAATGGTGCAGAAGTGGGGTAAAAAATGCTTGTCATTCTCTGAAGCTCAGGGTCCCCTGTCTGCCTTTAGCTTTGCTGAAAGGCAATTAGCATTTCAACCAGCCAATTTGGTTACATGCAATGAAGTACTTGGGTTTGTAATTTGCTGCTTTTGGCTTGGTGCTGTTGAGAACTAGCTTTGTGTAATCCTCTCAAAGCACCTTTCTTTCCAGCATAGTTATTGTTGCTGGTCTTAAATAACTAATCAACAAAGAGGTTTCCTTGTCTTGGACTGCAGGGTGCCTTAGAAGAAGGAAAAGAAACACCCAGTTAATAAGGGAATGATTATAATTATTAAATAGTGATTATTAAATTGTAACATGGGTTAAAAGGTTTAGAAAGCCATGCAAAGCACAATACATGATAAAGGTAGTGTAAGAAGGCTTTGGATCCAAACAAATTTTGCTTAAAGAGTTCTCTTCTCTGAGAGATAAATACTTTGTCATGTGTTTTATCTAAAAACGGATTGCCCAGATTTAAGAGATTAATCCACGGTATAGATTAGAATGAGGGCCCCATGCTAATCATCTTTACAAATTACACAAATGTATTTTTACTTGTACAGAAAGAAATCTTTGGGGGACTTTGTAACACACAGATTATTTAATTAAGTCAACAACATTTGTTGCAATCTAATGAAAAATTTATACATTTTACTGTAGAAAAGAACCTTGTTTTATGTATGCCTTAAATTCTTTCCTTTAATAACACACTTTTTTGAATGCGAGAAAATCTCACTGATTCAATTATTGTAATAATTAGACAACACATTAAAAATTCTATTTGGGTTATATATGTGTATTAAACTGTAAGAATCCATTGTGGACAGTAACAATTTTGTCAGTGTACCTGAAACAATGTCATCTAATCCTCACCCTGAGACTGTAATTTTGTTGTTCTGTACCCTAAAATTCTGGGGTTTTTTCTTGCAATACAATTATGTGTAAAGCACTTCTGCTATTTTTAGTTTTAGATATGAAAAAAATAACCACTGTACTGCAGAAACCCGTGACTTCTTTTTCTGATATATACTATTCCTTCAGGCCATGGTACTTCATTCAAAACAGGTACTAGGTGTTTGAAACTGTGATAGTTTTGTCCTCAGCTCCCAACGTGTGTTCTCAACGTATGTTAAGTAAGAGTGTTGAGGACATGAAAGAAACCTCCAAAACTGAGATACAAATGGAAATTATTGTGAACGTTCAGATCTCTACTGAAGTAAAATAAATGGCTGATTTGCAGTGAAGCCTACAGACCTTAATCAGCTGGATTGTTGGTTCCATATGTGTTAAGAGGCTGATCCTATTGGATGCTCAATCATGCAGTTACTTCTACAAGTGTGAGCTGGGAGTGCTAGGCATCTTAGTGGGTAGGTCTCTTAGTTTTGATTTAGTTTGTTTGTTTTTTTTTTTAATCTCCTTGCTTTTTGGTGCAAAAATCAGTTTGAGAGAGGGTGTAAGTGCTTACAGTGTCTGAAGTTACAGTTACGTGGTGCAAAATACCTAGGTAAAAAGCTAGCCCTGGTACTGGAACACCCTGTAAATTAATTTCTGTCAGTGAAAGATGTCTACTCATTTTATTAGAATTACATAGGTGGAAAATGATTTCCAGTGTGGAGCTGAAAACTATGTATTTACCTTTTGCTTGAACTTATAGTGTAAGTAGAACTATTCTTAAATAATGCCTTGCTTTTCACAGTATATAATCAGACCTATATATGGATAGATTCTTGTCAATTGCATGAGATAAATTGAAAGTTCTGTGGATGAAATCAGTGTGCTTTAATATTAAGCAAACTCAGATCCCTACTGGTGTATTTCTTAACACTGTTAGGAGATTTCAGCCAAAGTTTGTTTACATCAGACTCTGGTCTCTGTTCTATATTTAGAGTAACCTTAATAGCTCCAAGTTGTTACACTGGAGGTACTGTGGGTAAAAATAATCTGGATCCTACAGCTAGTTAAAATTATTTCCTTGTTCTGTGTTTGACCTGAAAATTATAAGGTAACTGCAAATTTTTGTAGAAGAGTTGTATTTTCTCTGCTTGCTGCTAGAAGTATCGGATTCAACACTGCTTTGCCCTTTGTTCCCTTCTCAGAATTAGAGCAAGTGGTTACCTCAGAAAATCTCTAGCATTACCTGGCATAAGAGACAACATTTGGTTCTCCAGTGATGTTTGCATGTTCTAGAACTTAAAAATTAAGAACACAGTTTAGATCCACTCAAATGCTTCTGAGAAAATGAAAAGAAATTGCCAGAACACTTGCAAGGGCTACTCTGGACTTCTTACACTTTTTAACTCTGAGTGACCTCTGATAACAGGGTGGGATGATTTGGATTTCTCCTTATGCCTCTGTCTTGGCCTCAGCTGGCAGGTTTACTGCTTTATGTATTGGTTCCTGGCTGTTATGATAGATACGCCTTTCTGACTAGTAAATATAAATATAGTGGCAGGCAAGTAAAGCATACTTTCTTCCTTAGGATAAGATGTCTATTTTAAAGGGTGCATGCCTTTTCCAAGAGAGGATAATTGAATGAACAAGAATTATCGTATGAAGATGTTCAGGTTACATTAAATTCATCATTTTCAGTAATACATACAGTAATAGATAATAAGATTTCTTTAAAAAATGTTGCAACTGTTAGAAGGGAAATAGCTGAATAATTGACTGATGTCAGTGTTGTTAATTTCAAATGCAGATAAATTTGTGTTTGTTGTGCTGCGGTACTGTTCTGTCAAGGCAGCAGTAGTGACTAGGGAAGTAGGCAACTGAGACCAAAAATTTCAGGATAGTGAACGCTGATCAAGGGATTTTCACTACCTAGTAGTCTGGATTTGTGCTCTGGCTAGCACTTTCCAACATTAGTAATAATAAGGGGAATGTCAGGTATCTGACATGTCTTGTAGTAAAGAGAAAGACAGGAAAACAGGTAGAAGAATGGGAAGCAAAGACATCCAGTGACATTGAAGAATGCTCATGGAAATTGGTGAGACAAAGTGCCACTATTAGCGTGGCCCAGCGAAGCACACAAAATCAGTATATTCCTCCTTGTTTATTCATCCTGAAGCAGGTTGAAGGCAAAAAAGGGATATAGGTGGATACTGTTTTGAAACAGTACCTTTGGAAGAATCTCTTTTCCAGTCTGTGTTAGAGTGCGAGACTTACTTATTCCACATTTAAACAAAAATGCCAAACAAAAGAAGGAACATCAACCAGCAGAGCAGGCTTAGGTAATGCCTGCTATCCATATGCTGAGTTTTGTTGTGTTCTCCTTTTCCTATGTGTGAACTATGGCAACTTTGGGGCAAGGAAAAACCAAATCTGAAATAAAATATTTCTCTTTTAGGTTGGAACCTTGACAACATAGAAAGTAGAATTTTCGTGAGTCAAAGTTTTTATAATCCCTGCTGCTTTCCAAGGCTGTTCTCCAATACTGTTGTAAATGTCAAGAGGTTCTGAGAATGCCTAAAATAAAATGCTGAAAATGTGCAGAGTTTAAATAAGTTTCTACAACAGGTGCAGCAATGGCAATGACCTTGTGAAACTTCTTGCTCAGTGCTGTTCCTGTATACTACAGAGAATCGCCTCTTTACATATGAAAGAGCACATGTATCTGCCCCCATTGTATTCAGCCAAAGATGCTGCTGGATGCTGACATCTCTGCTGTGAATAGATTTCTCTCTGGCAACCATTGATAGCAGTAATGCTGTACTCAATGCAAAGTACTGAGGATGCCAGTTTTTTAATGTTCGACTTGGCTGGATGTTTGTAATCACGGGGAGTAGACAAGGACAGGCAGTGAACAGTGCATTTACTCTTGCCCCTCTGTGTCTGTGGACTTTAGAAATATACAGTGAGTTGTGTGATGATGGGCAGTGGTAATCAAGTTGTGGCTGCTGGGTGGGAACAGTGCTGCTTCAGCTTGTTGCTTCTCCTGTAAACAGCAGTGACAACTGAGGTGAAGGACACTTAATCTGTTGTTCCATCTGCTTCTTTGTTAGTGAACTCTCTCTCTTTTGCCATTTTCCATTTCCTATCTGGCATTTGATGCTTATTTCATTTCAGATTTTTAATCTGGAGCAGCCCTTTCATTTCCCTTCTTGATCTCTCCGTGTTTCATTAGGCTATAGATTCCCCCATACTTCAAAAAAAACAGCCAGGAGATCTTTTCATTCTTAAGGGTTTAATTTATTAAGCACAGAAGCTGGTGTAAAAATCTGCATAAAAGACCATTCATTCTTTATAAAGCTTAATGTCTTCCTCTGAAATTTGTTCCAGAAACTGACTGGGAACAGTAAGCTAATCCTGGTGATTCACTAGTTTCATAAGCCTGCTTTGGCTCCAGCTGGACAACAGATTGAAATAGTATTCCATATATAAATTGTGACAGTATTGTGGAAATTACTGTGTGGAATCAGTAATTTATGATTTGTTGGATTCTACACTAGCATTCTGTATTTTAGTGGAAAATACAAATATGCTTCAAAAAGTGCCATAAAATGCATGCTAAAAGAAAATGTTAGTTAGGGATCATGACTTAGAATTCTGAGTTAGATTTCTTTAGTTTCTTAAAACTAATCTTTTTTTTTACTTTTAAAATAATTTAATACCATTAAAATTAAAGTCTAGATTATTATTTGAAAGATATGGTTTGGTTTTGACACTAGAAACTTTTATTATAAAGCATTTAGAAACATCTTCTAGGCCTCAGTATGTAGCATTGTTTTAAACTACCACTCATATTACAAATGATTATTTGAGATGGCACAAGTCAGAACATGACAACAAAATAGTTAATCCATTGACTTATACATACTCTGAAGATGAGTGATGCTCTATTGCTTGTTGTTATAAAAACATTTCAATGACTTTAGCTCATTAAGCTAATTTAACTAGAATATCTCAATATCCTGGATAGAGAGAAATGAACTCAATAATTTTTATCTGAAACAGAGGGGAGTACTTGATCACCAAATCCATGGTTTACCAAAATTTAGCAGTGAACAAGGACTATAGTTTCAGCTTAATTTAAAAAACAAGTGTTTTAATGAGGCGAGGGAAGTAAGGAAGGGTCCTCTTGCAATCCCTGATCTTGCAAAGGCTTCTCCTGAACTTTATGCAATATAGTTAATAAAGAAAAAAATGTGTTCCCATATAAATCTACGTAGGAATTTAGTGTATAAAGTGAATTCATTTTTAATAAAATAAAATACTGGGACCTATAATATGTTTTCAGCTGTTTAAATAAATTTATTCTGCATTTTCTAAATCTTGATGTATGTTATTTTTATTATATTTTATCACATCAATTTAAAAAAAAATCACGATTTTCAGAGTTTATATAAACAGAGCAAAAACTACTTCTGGCAGACTGTGCAAAGTAAATCTTAGTACAAATAACATAACAAGGAAGGATACACACCAGCTGAATAATTGATGGTATGATTGTGAAACTTCTCTTGTTCTGCAGGAGTAATCCTATAGTTTTAGAATGCTCTCTAGTAGAAGTAATAGAATTCAAGTAATTCTAAACTTCGTAATCTTGCCCTCAAGGATCATGTTTTCAGTATTATTTACTAGAAGCATGTACCGTGGGAAGGTATTGGTGAAGTCTATGGCAAGGTAACAGCTGAAGCTAAAAGGTCAACAAATTCCTCAGTTTAGTATGGATGATGCCTGCATCTGCAGACAGTGTAATTGTGTGAGAGTTTACAAAGGTTAGACAACTCGTCTCTTTCCAGCTTGAAGGTTTTGTTTTTGGTTTTTTTTCCAGACCAGTTCCACATAAAACTAGAAAAAAATACCTTGCAAATTAAAACATTTGGAAGTGTTGATAATTTTAAGTCCCAGGGGGTTTGCATATATATATAATCTTTGCTTCCCACAGTAAGCTTTTGCTGCACTAGAATTACTGAATGGATAGATAAGTGAGAATCTAGCATTGTTTCTGTTGGTCTGTTACTCACTGAATTCCCAGTAAGAACCATGGATATCTTGAAGGACTGTGTTTCTGGTAATAAAAGTTTACAGTAGTGTGAAGCTATGCAGCAAAATTATTTTACTGTGTGACTTTTTTTTTTTCAGAAATAATCAGACACTGTTCAAGTGGGCGGTGAAATGAATTATTGTTTTCATAGAGACAATAGTTAGTCCTCATTTTCTGTACTTACTTTTTTTGTTTGGCTGTTCCCTCTATGATGTTCAACAGATCTAGATGAATTTATTGTTACAGGTAATTAAAACCAACTAACTTTGTCAACCGACCAGTCTTTGCTTGTAGGTAATCTGAAGAACATTGGTAGTTTTCTTGACTGTACTTCCAATTTATGCTTAATTAATATGTCATGTCTGTGGATCTTTGTGTTCTTTAGCTTGCGTGAAAGTAGTTTATTTCAAGTCCTCACAATATAAAATTTGCCCTTGCCCAGACAGAATTTGTTGAAAGATGAATCAAAAACTTGAAGTCTTTCTGAAGCTGTGTTACTTTTAGTGGTCTGAAGGCTGTCTGTTCAGTCTCTGTTCAGTCCAGGATTAAAACTACCTGACTGCAAACCTAAAACATTCTGAGTATGTTCTGGACCTCAGTTCTGATTCAAATTTGACACACATTTTACAAAAATGTGTTTCAATGTATTCATGACATTTTCTGTTTTAGTGATAATTTATGACTAAATATTTATAACTGCCACTCACAAATAATGAGAGCAAGTGCATTGCAAAGATGTCTGATCTTAAATGTTATTAATATGCAAATATTAATGTAATATGTTCTGCACAATTTATACAACTATGATTGGCCAGATTTGTCTGGTAATTGTAACACTTGGATAATTTTAAGCAAAGTGACATTTTATTTACATATTTAATTACACAATACTGCTTCTATCTTTTGTACAGAAATTTTAAAAAGTAATAGTATAAAATACTGATTACACATTAAAAGAAACTTGGTGAGGGAAATAGTTCAATTAAAGTTTGATGTTGTAACGGATTTTGGTGTTTAGAGCATAACTTTGTTCTCTTGTTTTTTTCCAAAACTGCTAAGATCCTTATGAAAGCAATCTGCCCTATCCAGCATCCACGTTCTCAGTTCTGGTCAGCACTGTACAATGTAAACTTCTGCAGAACAATGCAACTGTTTGAAATTTTTTGTGCCAGACTCTTTTAAAAGTGCATCTTTCACAGTATCAACACCTGATGACTTCACTAGGACTTAATATTATATTTTGTGTCACAAAACTGGACTCCAATGTAAGAGAAATGGACCACCTTCGTTTTAAGTTTGCATATCTGAACAGAAAATACTAGACATTGTGCAGAAACAAATAAAAGTTTGGTGGTACAAAGATTGCAATGGCATTAAAAAAATTACTGCAAGTATCCAACCCTTCACCCTTCCTGCAATTTTTTGTGTGTTTTTAAAGGCAATCTAGACAGCAAAGAAAGTGGAAATAGAACTACCAATCTTGGACCTAATTATCTGTTGATTGAAAGTGAAAACAGTTGTGGTAATGTCATTGGTTTATTCCTTAAAAGAATTTCCTTATTCCACCACTTGAAGAAGCCAATAAATACTGTCTAGAAAATCACTAGATGAAAATTATGAAAATAGAATTAGATACACATGATGATTACATTATCTGATTTGGTTGTAGTGGAGACCCTATGCATGTTTTAATCTCATTTCTGAAACTCCCAAGATGATCACAGTATTTGAAGAGTTGAGAGGGGTTGACTGGATTGGTAAGGTCAGCTATGAATGCTTTGTGTCTTTTAGATCCCCAATTTATTTTTAATTTTTTTTTTTTTTTTCCTATAGGGATGCCCTCTGCTTCTTTATTAGTTTATTTGCTTTTAGCATTTCTCATTTGTTTCACATCTGGAGAAACAGAAGTGAAGTTCAGTGGACAAACAGAATTTGTAGTCAATGAAACAAGTACAACTGTTATACGTCTTGTAATTGAAAGGACAGGAAAGCCTGCTAACATCACAGCAATTGTGTCGGTAAGAAACCATGGCAGTTATATTCTCAATAACTGTTGATAACTTTCTGAAGAGCTTTTTGGGAAGTGTGGACTCAGATACATGTGAAAAGTTACAAGTATAACTGATAAAAGAGACCCCTTGGTTTCCTCTTCTCTGAACTTCTAATTTCACTGTTCTGAAAGGAAGAACAGTCTTTTTCACAATGGTTCTTTCAAGCCTTTAGCTTCTAAGACGGATGATTCCGGTGCGGCAGCTATGCTGGTTCAGTGGCTTCTCTCCATTTTGTTTCAATGCTCAACTGTAAACTTAGTCTAGAGCCTTTGCTATTTTGACATGACTGCCTTTGTAATCTCTCCCCTTACCACCTCACCTACTGTAGAATCAGGGGCATTTTCTTCTGTTGACTGAGATGAAAGAAAGGAAGTTCTTTATAGGAGATTTAATCTTGCCAACTTTGGTGATCAAATTGTTAATCTAGGTTGAATACCTAGGCTCCTTTCAGTGCTTAAAATGGAAGACAGAGGGCAGTTATACCCTAAGGTAAGTTTAATTTATGTAGAGTATTATGAGGTGTACTAGAGTATTATGATCTGTGCTTCCTGTAGAGATATAACTTTTTCAATAAAAAAACTTTTCATATGGTACATTATGCAAAAGATACCCAATTGCAGGGAATAAAGTCATAAACGGTTCTGAATAAAGTGTTCTGTTTGTTTTGTTGGGTTTTTTTTTTTTCATCTGTTTACTCAGCATGAATAAAATGGGTTATTATCTATGTACCTTCTGTCCAGAAATTAACTGTTTGACAGCGGGGGAAATTGTGGGAAGAATTATGTGCAGAAAAGAGTATATGAAGTCTGTTTGAATGAGTCTAGAATGATAACATAGGAGACACTGAGGGAAGAAGGAGGTGACATTTGGTTGTGTATTTATTGCAGATTGATGGAGAAGACACAGGGGACTTTTTTGACACATACGCAGCTGCATTTATACCCGATACGGAAACAAACCGAACAGTGTATATATCTGTCTGTGATGATGACCTTCCAGAGGCTGATGAGACATTCACATTTCACTTGACGCTACCGGCAAGTCTCAATTTTTCAATTTATCTATTCCATAAAAAGCAGTGGGTAATGTAATATAGATTAATGGTATTTCATAGATTTCAGTGTATTCTTAATCCTTGTGAACAGTAATAGGTAAGAACTAAAATCTGGAGTCCAAGCAGGATGGTACTTATTGACTTTCAGAAAGTTTGGATTCCTGTGGATATCTCTGTGTCATGTTGCTGTGCCTTATACCTGAGCAGGCACTGCTTTCAGTTGTGGACATCTGAAGGTGTACTAGAGCCCAGAAGAGTTAGATTGTGAAGACTTAGCCTTTGCTGTTTTCCTGCCTAGAATATGCCTGGAGGAGAGGGTGGAAGTAGTAGAAAAAGAGGATGACTTCCAGTCCTCCAGAAGCAGAGGTTAAATGTGACTTATCTAAACCCAAACAATGTCATATACTTACCAATAAATTTCTTCATATTGTTCTATCTCACATGAGTTATGCTACAGGAGAGGGGTTTACATTCACATATTTTTAGCTAACAGTTCATGACTAAGTAAGATGTCAGTTCAGTAAAGATAAATTTTTCTATTTCATTGCCAATTATTACACACCTATAGGGATGTTTGCAGTGAATATAAAAGCGCATATTTTCCCTTCCTTCTTACTTTAATTTGTAAATGTAGCTCAATTTTACAATGCTATAAAGACTTGCTTCTTATAGCTGCCATCCCAGTATATCCTTTAGCTGGTACCCCACTATAGTAGCTTCAAAGTTTCAGTTTTATACAAGTGTTAGGGAAAAAAACCCTACTTTGGAATTTCTGGCAGTGTTAGATGCTTCATATATAGTTTCCTATTGATATGCTGTCAATAATTGTTAAACCCTTGTTAATTGTTTGCAAAGTTTGTTTCCAGCACTTTATTGTTGACTGGTTAGCGTGCATTTCCACAGTAATTAGGAATTATTTTAATGTATTTTATTGCTTTAAATAATTTTCATTGTGATAGATAATAAAAAGATATGCGTTTTTTTGTAAGCTAATATTAACTCTTAAAAGACAATAAAATCAAAATGCCTATTTTTTTTCCATCACCATGCTTAATATCTTATTTTGATTTTAATTTTAGAAACCATCTGCAAGGATAAAGCTTGGCTCACCCAAATCTGTCACTGTAACAATCTTATCAAATGACAATGCCTTTGGAATAATTTCTTTTAACATGGTATGACTTTTTATATGGTATATTGTAGAACATTTTAGAAAGTGTAAGGGTGAAATTGTCAAAGATGTTCGTTAGTTATTTACCCAAATCCCTTGAAAACAGATTCTGAATTACATTTCTGAAAACATCTCTAGAGATAATTCATACGTATGTATGTAATTCATACATATATACAGCTTTAATTTTTCTATATGCTTTTAGGTGTTGAGATGTTGTCTGAGATCCTCAAACTTGGATGAACATCTATGTTTCTCATCTAAATATAAAGCTTTTAAAAATTGTTCAGTCCCACTGCCCCTCAGTATAATATGGAAGAAGTGAGGAGTAATACCCTATGAAAGTTAAAGATGTGGCTTGGAAATTTTAAGAATATATATATATTTTCCCCATCTTAAGTGAGCAATTTTATATTTAACTCTCAAGCTATGAAAGCAGCATTGTGATGTATGCATAATATACTACCTTCTAGGGATAAGGCAGTGGTGTGAGTTTAGTGGTATGGAGGTTATTTGCAATAATACAAAGTTTGTGTTAGCAGAAAGAGACACTATGCTGTATTGCTGGCATTGTAGCAATATACTTTTTAGAAGACTTCTCTGAAAAAAATGCAATATGAGAAATTTTTAGCACCACAGTATTAAACCATGCTGCTCCCTGAAGTGCTGTAATTCTTTGAAATATCTCAGCTGCAACAGTTTGATTGGAAGAGTCCATTATCTAGTTATCTAACAAATGAGTTTTTAATGGACAAAACCTGTTTTTAACAGGTTTAGGAACTCCTGTAAATATGACCATAGTGCTCATATGCCAGTGCTTAGTGTATGGTAACTATGCCCATTTACAAAAAAACCCCGAAACCAAGAAAACCCACTCTACATACATTATGATAATTTTTTAAAATCTGAAACCTTTCAAGCTTTTTATTAGCTGAACTAATTGGTTGCTAGGAAATGTATGCCATCAGTGGACTGGTTTGCAGATTGGATTAACTTGTCTGTGGGAGTTTGGTATTTCTATGGTAACAGTTTCTTCCTTCTGCTGTGATATTTGAACTGTGCCTGATTGCCTGTCCCTTTTCTTCCTCATTAGTCTGCCTTAATCACAGTGAATGAGCCTAGGGGCAGAAATGAATTTGTGCCTCTCACTCTAATTAGGGAGAGAGGAACCTACGGGACGGTCATTGTGACTTTTGAGGTGAGTTTATCAAAAAGGTTTCATGCCTTTGTCCATTAGGTGAAACTGTGAGACTATAATCTTATCAAAGTGTTTATTAAAGTGAAAGGACTAAGTATGTATGTCTACATTTGTTAATTCTGTTTCATAAAATGGAAAGATACTACCTTTCAAATGGAAAATATTGCAATTATCTAACTGCTTAATTTAAGGAAAATTAAGATATATTTTTTAAAAAAGAGTATTCTCTCTCATGTAGGAAGATATTTGAGGCAGCATTGGTTGGTATTATTAGTAAACAATGTCTATTGAGTGTGTAAGAAATTTCTTGTATGTTTTTTCAAAATTTATAAACACCTGACTCTTTAATGCATGTGCCACCTTCAAATATGTAACTATAGAGCTCAATATTTAGTGAAATTCTATATCTGTAAGACTGCAGTTTGAACTCCCAGAAATTTCAACCTTTCAAAGTCATTACTTGAATATTGAGGCCATTATTCACATACTTCATTTGAATGGGTTATACTTATTGCCTTTATTGTGAGAAGGGGGATTTCTTTTTCCTTGTCTAGTCCTGTAATTCTTTAAAATTACAGGTAATTCTTTTAATATCAAAATTTCTTCATCAGTTGTCGTCAAAGATTTAATCTAGATGTGTCAAAATCTCAAAAGATTTGTACTGGATGTTATTTCATGCTAAATACTGCATGTATAGATAATGTACAGAATGAGATTATTTATGTTATTTATTGCAGATATGTTTCTTTTAAAATCCAGTAAATTTTGCTGTCTACACAATTTATCAGGTTCATCTTAGAATGTATTTATATACATATGTTGAAACAAATTTGCAAGATTTTCTAGAGCAAAACCCTAACATATTACCTCTATGAGTCTTACTATTTTTTTTAAGTTTTAGTATTAATTGCAATTTCCTCAGTATCACAAGTCAAGATAGAAAAGCCACAAAACCAGTAATTGCTGTTATTTTTCTTGGAACTGATTAGGAAATGTTAGTTACATTAAAAGAGAAGGTCTACCCTTTCTGTTATTTAAAAGAGTTAGTTATGCATCTATGGATAGCAAATATTTCTCAAAGGCCTATATGAAAGTAGTTTTCGTCCCCTTTCTCTGGCAAAACATAATTTCTTCAGAGTGCCTACTCTGATTTACTCCATCTGCCAAAAAAGAGTAGATTTTCACAACTGAATGTGTGTGCATATGATCAGGACATGACTGAATAAATAGTAGTTTGTTGTGCATTTCACACACAGTATATTGACCAGATTTTTATATATTTTCTTGTATTTTTTGTATATTTTTTTTGTATTATTTGTATATTTTTGTATATTCTACCAAATTTTTATGCACGCTTTCTATATTTCTTATGATAAAAATCAATTATTTGCAGATAGAAGATGGACCAAATGCAGCTGAAGAAGACTTAAGTCCAGCCAGAGGAAATATTACATTTACCCCTGGGAGATCAGTGTTGATTTATAATTTAACAGTGCTTGATGATCAGGTAAAAACAATCTGACTTCATTTTTGGCTTGGATATATAGATTGACTGCTGTTCTGAAGGGATTTTGTATATTATGTTACAAAAATGCTTGGCTTAAACAGGGCTACAAGTGCTTCTGATTCATAAAGTGATGTTCAGTTTTGTCTCTGTGGGCTATCATTTTATCTTTTTAATGCTTTCTCTGTATTTCTCATCAATTAATACCTTTAGTTTCTGAACATACCCTGACTGCTCTGACTAGATCTGTTAGGTGCTGCACAGTAAAAGCATAAATAATCAAGAAAGCATTATATTTTTATTCAGATGGAATACTGAGGTTCTTGTATTGTCAGGGATGACTGATCTTTCTATATTTAACTTTCCTGTGTGAATATGATACAGAACAACTTGATAAGGAAATTCACAAAAAAAATTACGTAGGGCAAAAAAAAAAGTGTGTGTCAGAAGCTGGGAACTTTAAAGCAAATTTTTTGCGTATTTCTGTTAATTGTGGAAAATAGTCTCCCATGACTTTACTGTCACTAGTATTAAGAGACTGTGCCAAACTGCTGTGTAGAAATATCTCTTTCAGATTGGAAGTATTATGTCTGTAACTTATACACAAAAGGAATTCTTTAAGGTTGTGGGGAGGATGTGATTTGTTTTTCCTCTGAGAGGTGCTCTTAATGCTCTTTCACTCAAAGTGTGATTTCTACAGCTGTGGTGGTCCACTCACTGAAAGTCTTCCATGGGCATACACAAAAGGTTAATTTTGTGTAAAAATCCTTTACTGATGATGATGATGGAATGCACAAGCATTCAGTCTTACTCTCAGAACTTAATTTGAGCTGTTAGGGTCTGAAGTTAAGAAAAACTATAGAGCTATTGTTCTGAATTGCAAAGCCTTTTTCCTACAGAAATTATGGGACTGCAGATCTGATCTCTACAGTAGTACATTTATAGTAATTTTATTGTGGACATTTCCTTTTCTATTGAGGAATAATGGAAACTTTGTAATGGAAAATGAAAGAGGCAAGTCAGCACTGAAAATCTTTTACAATGTCTTTGAAGTCTGCCTGGGTTTTTCATTGGTCAGTCATGATGCCATTAAGAATTCCAAAATGTCCCATTTATATGAAATGTTACGATGTAAACTACAGCTAAAGTTGTGGATACATTTTGCCTCTCTTAAATGTATGTTTTTAAATAATGCCAGATGAACTATTAGTCAACTAAATGAAACATAAGTTCACATTTTTTCTGATGGGGTAGACCAACCATGTTGTACTTCAGTATAGGAAGGAGGTGGCTGAGATCTTCCAGCTGTCACACTGACAACAAACCCCTGTATCAGTCAGCAGCATCATGCAAGTTTCAGTGCCACAAGCCGAAGGAATTGAATTGGCATCAGCTATCACACCCACTCTTCCAGCCCTAGAAAAGTATCTGAGGGTGACCAATAAACAAATGAATGTGAAAGAGAAAGAAATATTGGACAGCAGGGCTTTCAGAAACTGTAATTTTGTCCTGGAATTCCTCTCAGAAGCAAATACTACTGGTTTCCAGTAGTCCACAGTAAAGATGAGATGCAAAGATCACAAATAATTTTTAAAGATTTATTTTTGTAAAGTAAAATAGGTATTAATAAAATAATAATATTTTTTTCAATTCCATAGGTGTAGCTAATCAAGATTTGTAGAACAAAATATAGAATCATAGAATCATATAAAATGTTGAGTTGGAAGGAACCCATTAGGATCATCAAGTCCAACTCCTGGCTCTGCACAGAATACTCAGAAATCACATCACACCATGTGCCTCCATATATATATATATATTTACATACATACATATATATATATCTATATATATAGTCATATATAGCATAAATCTCATCCTTTATTCTGTAATTTGTGGTTTATAAGCCATTGTTTATTGTCTGCTGCATCAGTTATTGGAGCAGAAATAGCTAGAACTAAAATGTAGTTTTAACCAGTTGTTTTGTAGAAATACCAAAATGTAAATTATTGCTAAGAACAAGAAAACACTCAGATCTGTGATGGAAATTTTGTCTGGGGTTGTGGGTATGTCTGAACAAAGGATGTGTTCCTTTTCCAATTGTATAAGGATGGATGGGCCAAGGTAAGTTCTGTACAGAAGTTGTTGTTTTGTCTCAGGCACATATAGAGGTAGATCAGAATCAACACTGGAAAAAAGATTTAAATGTAAGTAATGGAAAGGAACATTTGTTTTCAAATAGAGGTGGCTTTCAAAAATGGCAATTGGTCACCTCATACTCTCAAGCTGTAAAGACAAAGATTTTTCTAATTCTTGACTAATTTTTATATGGTTTTTGTTTGACTTTTGTCATGGGTTTGCTCAAGAAGGGTCAGTCTTGCAAGTTACTTATAGTGTAGGAAGCAGTACACTTTACTTCTTGAGAAACAGAGCCAGTGACCAGCTAGTTTTGAGCAGTAATAAGTATATAATCCAATTAAAAGTTGTTCCACCTCCAAAAA
>VZTJ01000947.1:0-21213 GCA_013397795.1 Orthonyx spaldingii | reverse complement strand
ACCTCAAAAAAAAAAAAAAAAATTTAAAAGAAAAACACCTGAAAAAACCCCCTTTTTCCTGTCCTATTGCTGCCAGAGAAGCAAGTCCTGTGCTCCTCTCTCTGGTAAGACTGGGCCCGTGCCCTCCCTGCCACCCCCCTCTCAGAGGGGGGAGGGGGGGTTGGAAGGGAGTTTGAAGCAGCAGTACAGCTAAATGTAAAACAGGACCTGGCCTGAGCTCTCCAGCTCGAATGCAGTTCAGCAAATAAGCAGGGGCCGAGCCGGCTCCATCTGATTCGGGCCGGGCCCTGCTTTATCACTTTAAACCAGGCCGGCCCCTGCCCCCACTCTGGGCCAGGCCGGCCCCGCCAGGCCAGGCCAGCTTCGCAGAGCAAAGCCAATGAAACTCTTAACTGCTTCTGCAGCCCAGCTCAGACTCTTTAAACAACTTGGCAAAGATCATGAGACTGTCGCAGAAGCCCGAGCAAAAAAGTAACCCTTTCATTACCCAAATAAAACTTGCAGACACCTATCCTCCCCTGTACAAAGAAAGAGTGAAGACACTTACAAAGACACAGCATAAAGACTCAAAGTCAGTGAGAGAAGTAGAGCCGATACCTAAAAAAAAAAGATCATGAAGAGTGCTTTTAATGTGAAAACTGAAAATTCTTCCGTGAAACCATAGTTGAAACTAAACTAAAATATTCCCTGTAATATATGAAGACATAGTTCAAGGGGGGATATGACATTCTACCTGCAGCCAGTGCAACCAATAAACCAAAACACCTGTGTAAAAATAAGTAAATACTGAAGTAATTACAGCCTGACAAAAAGTTTGATCAGAAACAGAAAAAAAGCTGTGATCCAGATCCCTTGCCCCGGGGAATAGTCAAAGAAGTCTTACATTGCCAGTCATAAAAGAAAAGGATTTCTTTGCTACTGTAGTAAAACCACTTATCCTTAAAAGAATACCCCATGAACCATCATAATCCACCGTAGTAATTGTGGGAAGGCTACTAGTGTGGGAGGGACTTTCCACAACAAACAAAAATCTTTTTCTCCTGGGCAGCTGCTAGTTGTAAGACTGGAAACCATAAGAACTGTATTTCTTGTGAAAAAGTGAACATAGTAAAGCAAAACGAAACTTCTCTCCCTAAATAAACTGAAGAAAAACTAATTTAAAAATGGTAAACTGACTGAAAGTCGAACTATTAGTTTTTTGTATTGTCATTAAGAAAAAATAGAGAGGTGGGAGAAACAAAAGTGTTCTGAAAGTTTTGTTCTAGTTCTTAATTTTTTTCCTTCCTTTTAAGTCTGTTAATAAACTTTCTTTATATTCTTTAAAGTTTGAGCCTGCTTTACCTACTCCTAATCCTTATCTCACAACAAAATTAAATAAAATCTAGTAAGTGTACTAGCATTTAACCAAAAACCCAAGCGAATGAACTCAAACCACTACACAAAATTGGTGTTTCTGCCCGGTTTCAAACTGAACCAGTACAATTAGTAGAAAATATGGGCAATTAATAAGAACTTGAGATAAAGATTGATCGAGAGAAATAATAAACAAAGCATGTATTAAGTCATAACATTAAGTAAATAATAATAAAAATTGTGTGTTGTAATAGTAATGTAAGATCTCGAAGTGAAAGTTAGAGTAAGAAGTTTTTCTTCTGTTTAGTTTAGTAGTTTTTATTGTTCTAAGTAAAATTGTATGATGAATGTAATTTTGATTATAAGTTTTGCGTAAGTTTTTTTTCTTGAAGGCAAGAAGTGGAGTATTGTGGGTTTGCCCAGGAAAGGTCAGTCTTGCAAGTGCAGGAATCAATACACCTTACTTCCTGAGAAACAGAGCCAGTGACTAGCTAGTTTTGAGTATTTATAAGTAAATAATCCAATTAAAAGTTGTTCCGCCTCCAGAAAAAAAAACATATTTAACATTTAACCAAAAACCCAAGCGAACGAACTCAAACCACTACAACTTTCTACCCTCTTTCAGAAGTATGTTTTGGGGAATAGAGAAATTAAACTTTGAAAAGGGATTTTTAGCAAAAATTAAAAGTAAGACTTTTCTCCTGTTTGTTTTAATATAAAATGAGCTTTCAAGTTTGTATCATTTCACTCTTTTGCAAAATACATAAACCATATTTCTCAGTATAAGTCTTCTGCATATATTTGAAACGTGACTTATACCCGGTTGCTGATACTATTTTTCCAGGTACCTGAAAATGATGAACTCTTCGTTGTTTGTCTGAAGAGTGTGGAGGGAGGGGCTGAAATCAACAACACGAAAAATTCTGTTTGGATTAATATTAAGAAAAATGACAGTCCCGTGCGTTTTGTTCAGAATACTTATATGGTGCCTGAGGAAGATGAAGTGGTAACAATCCAAGTGGTTCGTGGTAAGGATGCCAGTGGAAAATTAATTGGACCTGATGAAGATGAAGTCTCTGTCAGTTACGCCATCATAACTGGGGATTCAACTGCACATGCACAGCTTAATGTAGACTTCCTAGATCTACAGCCAAATACAACTCTTGTTTTCCCACCTCTAGTTCATGAAACATATTTGAAATTTAGAATTCTTGATGATGCCATACCAGAAATTGCTGAGACCTTTCAGATTATGCTTCTTAAAGACACTTTGCAGGGAGATGCTGTTTTGATTTATCCATCTGTTGTTCACGTCACTATCCAGCCGAATGATAAACCCTATGGAGTGCTGTCAATCCACAGTGTTCTGTTAGCTCGCACTGTTATCATTGATGAAGACCAAATTTCAAGGTACTACAGATCTTAAAATCTAGTATCTAGTCAGTTAAAGAGATTTGTTTGTAGTTGTTAAGCATCCTTAGGATATCATTAAAAGTAATTATAAAATCACTATTAAAATATAATGTCGTGATCTCTGAGTTTGTTATTATCAACTATATCTACAAAGATTTCAAGGAAGTGGAAACATCTAATTATGCAGAAAGTATTTTGATATCTATAAACTGTATGTAAATAAGCCATAACTATTCAATCACGTTATTAAAATAGTGAAAAACCCTTACTCTAAAGGTAGGATCAGTGAAGCTGTGATACTGCTACACACCAGTTCAGTGGGAAATAGATTTCTATCTTCCACTCTTGGTACATGTTTGTATTTACTATCTATAAAACCACTCTCAGATTAAAGAAAAAAAAAGTGTTGAGTGTCTCCCATGAAACAGTTAACTTAAAGTCAAAAACAATTTAAATATTTGTAATTTTACAGAGAAATTAAAATCAAAGCTCTGTACAAATTTTATAGGCATACTGATACACAGTATTGACAATCTCAATAAAAATGTCCACTGCTAATTACTGATGGTAGTTCATCCCCAAAGAAACAAATAATGCCTCAAACTATCATACTGTGAGAAATGTTAAAAGAATATTTTGTGGTGTCTAGAACCCAGCACTTGAGTATCATCTTTTTTATACACAGTAAAGAAATAAATCCTGCTTTCTAAATGTTTGTAAGTCATGATTTCCAGATTTTTGTTGTAGTCATGCGCTTGTCAGATGCAGACAACATAACATTTCCAGTATGATAAATATAAATAACTGAATATATTTTCAGCGCAGAGGCAAATAGTTCATTCAAAATCATTGTTTCAATGCTCACGCCTCACAACTGTTCATGATGTAGAACAGGCAAAAAGTTTTCTGAAATTTGATTTGTATTTCTCAAGACAAATGTAAAACACGCCAAGACTCCACTCACTTCTCAGTATCTTTCTTGCTGTAAACCAAGTGAGATCTAAAACGTTATCTTCAGAGATATTACAGAGAACTCATGAGCAAACACTTAAGTCTTAGATATGTGTTATGATTTTACAAACTGTAAGCCTTGAGTCAAGTTGCAAGCAGTTAACATTTATACCACTTAGGTCAGTGTAAATATTTTAGGGAACTGGTAACGATGCATGTCAATAGTAATTATGATTTGTGGGGTTTTGTTTTTGTGCAAAACTGTAGGTTTGAAGGGATCACAATTGTAAGAAATGGTGGAACACATGGAAATGTTTCTGTATCCTGGGTTATAATCCGAAATAGTAGTGATTCCTCACCTGTGACTGCAGACCTCTTTCCAGAGGCAGGGGAGATATGTTTTGATCAAGGACAGATGCTGGTGACACTTGATCTGAACGTTATTGATGATGATATGCCAGAAGAGGCGGAGCCTTATCTCCTGAAACTCCTACCTCATACAATACAGGGAGGTGCAGAAGTCAGTGAGCCATCTGAGGTAAGTTTGCTTTTAGAATTCTTTTGGGGAAGATACTAATGAGTAATAAAGAGTAAAACTTTATTAATAACATTGTTTTAATAATACTGATTGATTCATTGACTGAACAGGTGAAAGGGTTTGGTCTGGGACAAAAATCAATCGTTAATGTAATCTTGTGTATAGAGCTACATCTAAAGTATTTGGCTGAGTACGGTATACAATGCCAGACCTTTTTACTGTGGTAGCATTCGGTTCAGGTTATTCCCAGTGTGCACAGATAGCGTTGAATAAATGCTGTCTCAAGTGACTTCTTTCTAACAGAAAACAGGAAAGTTATTTTTGCTTGCTCATTTGCTGTTTTAATGATTACTGAGATGTTTTACAGAGTAACAACTTCAAGGGGAGGGTTTGGTGATTAAGACTGTAACCTCTGAACTACTAAATAAAAGGTGGCTAGCATTGCTGTCAGTTCTGTGACTTGAGTCCCTGGTTTGGCTTTCTCAAAAATGGTTGGAATGAGCTTGGTGAATAAAATGAAGTTCTTTACAATCTGAAGCATTTTAAAATTATTCACTTTGGCTGCTGAACCAAAAACATCAGTTATTCAGAGCTCTTTCTGGCACATGTGATGATGCATAGTGGGAAAGTTGCCACTGCCAGTGTAATGCTTCTTGTGTATAAAGAACACTTTGGGGCTGTCAATCTGATTTCTTTCCTGATGCCAGTTCACTAAGGAGAAAAATGTATGGTGACAGTCAGGAGATGCTTTTGTGAAGGCGTGAAACTGTGGTATAGAGTAATGCAGCATGCTGTTTTCTGCTTTGCAGCTTCTGTTTTACATTCAGGACAGTGATGATGTTTATGGCCTAATAAAATTTCATCCTTTGGAGAATCAGAAGATTGAAAGTAACCCAATGGGACGATTTTTATCCCTGAGTTTTGCAAGGGAAGGAGGAATGGTTGGAGATGTGCAGTTGGTTTATACTGCACTGTATATTCCAGCTGGAGCTCTGGATCCTGAGAGAGCTAAAGGTGGCATTCTAAATATGTCTAGAAGTACTCTTATCTTCCCAGAAGGAAAAGAACAAGCTACTGTAAATATACCAATACGAAATGATGCATTTCTTCAAAATGGAGCTCATTTTGTCATACAGGTATCTCAGCTGTGTTTTGGGTTGGTTTTTCAGCATGTGTAACATAAAGGATATAAAATAGTAGTGGCTTCTTCCCTTTTAATTTAATCAAAATGATTCTGCCTGATTTAAAAAAAAAAAAAAAAGAAAGAATAATTAGTTATGTAGCCAAGAAACTTTTTTATTTAGATATGGCTTCCACAAATATGCTATAAAGAGCTTTATTCCTAATCATTTTTTACTAATTACACCATGAAAAATGTACGATGTTGTAAAAGGATTCAGTTATTAATAATGAAATTTAACAAAATTATGTCGATGTTGCAGAGGTTAATTACCTTTTCAGGTATGTTATTCTGTCTGCCCCTTGGATTTCAATTTAACCAAATTAAGGCTCCTAAATTACAAAACTATGACAGATTTTAGAAATTACAAGCAAGGAAATATAAATTAAAAATAGTCAAACATATGTTTAATTTATGTGTAACTTTGATCAGAGAACTTGACAAGTTCTTATACTTTTCCCTGTATATGCCCTTTTGGGTTTTTTTCATGGTTTTTTGGGTTTTTTTCTCTATCTGAGTTTATAAGAAGGAAGAATGTGTCATTGCTCATACGATGGGCTGGAAAAAGTCACTAAAATTATGCTTTTGAAAGAAAATGGGGTTTTCCACAAAAATGTTTAAAGAAAGATTTTTTTAATTTTCTAATTTTTTTTTTTTTATTTTCATTTTTCATTGGAGAAAAACCAATTTGCATACACACTAGCAAGTTATTGTTCAGATGTACTGCTGTGGGAGATCCTGGGCATTGTAATCAGTAATTGTTATCCTTGTTTTCTCATCTGCAGTTAAGACTACAGCATAATCTCTACTTCCTCTGATTAACTGTTGCTACTGTCTGGGATCATGAACCCAGGGTGCAATCTTGATACACAGACATGGGGGTGACTTGGGACATCCAAAGCACAAATCTCAAAGTCATTTCCTAGTTCTTTTTAATCTTTTAATTTTAAGTCAGGTGTCTTCAAAATTTTCAAATGGAGATGTTGATGTGAAATCATAAATGTAACATTTCATCATTTTTTTCTTTAATTTATAGTCTACCAAGGATATTTTAGTTACTTGAAAGATTTCTTCCCTCCATCTCCTTCCCTCTACATTCTATTGAAAAAAAGAAAAACCAACCGAAAAACCAGAGACAAAAATATTGCCAGAATCATATTATTGTTTTAGTAGCACTCACTCTTTTTATGTTCACAGTTAGGTAGAGAATTGCATTCTGAAATATTAGAATAGGTTAGTGTGTTTTACCACCTTCATGAGATCTGAAAGATCAACAGACGAATTGAAATTTTTAATTCCAAGCTCTTTTCAGGTGATAGATTATAACTAACATTGCAGTGTGGACTATGGACAAAATGTGTGACGAGTACTTCAGAATGCAGGCGCTTGGCCTGGCTTTTCAAACTGCGGATTCTAGGGAGATGAGGGGTGTATGTTCTGTACTTTCTCCATGAACTATAAAAATCTTTTAATTTGAATACTCAAAATCAGAGGCAACTTCCAACACAAATAATTCATTTAGAAAAGGAAAAAAAACCAACCTGTTTTTCACTATGGTAATCCTTCTACATTGTGAATAAATTATAGTCTCAGCAAACGTCTTCAGAATCAGATTACAAAGTTTGTACTAGGCCCAGTAAAGGATCAACTCAGGAACTGGGGAAGGAGGGGTGGAGGAATAAATGAAGCTTAAACACAGCAAGAGAATGGATAGAGGAACTGGAAATATGAGATTAACATTCTTCAGTGACATCTTCAATTAAATAACCTATTGTTTGATATGCAGGCTACTTTTGGTGTGGACAGGAAGATTAACTAACTTAATAAACTGCCTGGCATTATTCAATTCATAGTGCATTTTTTTTTCCTCATGAGCTGATTTGCTTTAAGAGGAAACACTGAATTTAAAAAAAACCAACATCTTAGTATTTCATTAAATATTGCTTTAATCTCAAAGTTACTATCTGGGATAATAACGAAGAGAATTCTTTCAGCTCTGTAATATTTCAGAACTTTTACTGAGCTAACAACAACAGCAGTGGTCCACTTGCCTGGTGTTAATTGGGAAATTAGCGCCTACTGTAAAAGAAATCTTAGAAAACAAGGAAACAAACAATCCCACCCTCTTTCCTCAGACTCCCAATAACTAGCTTGTGTCATTGAGAATCAGTTTCTCATTACAGTATTTATAACACAAATCCCATCTATCATCAAGTAAAATGTGCATGAATGTTTTTGAGTGTTACTTGAACAACAGTAGAAGAAAATATGATACAGTCCAAGTATTTTATATAAATTGGTTTTAAGAATCAAGGGGATTTAAAACCCATCAGTTGAAAGGCTGATTCATGATAACTATATGGATTTAAATCAGGTCATTTTGCCCTTCTCCACTGAAACCTATATGGTAGCATCTAATAACTCCAAGCAAAAACACCCAAATGGGACTTAAAAGGTGGTTGTTATTGGTGGTTCATGCACCAGTGAAATATTTACAGAAGTATATACAAATCAGTCATGGAAACATCTGTTATTATGATCTATGTAGACAGAATCTCGAAATGGTATAAATTATATTCGAGAGGAACATTAAAACAAGTAAAACGAGGAAAATCCTGCTTTCCTTGTCATGTCAATTCTGCTGATGGCCTAAGTGAATGCTTTTTTCCATTCAAAGAAAGAATAAACATTTTTCTGTTTCTTCTTAGTATAAATAAATCATCAAAAATATGGCAATATAAGAGGAGACTACATTTTTGAAATCTTGTACTGATTTTCAATTCTGAATGTAATTCTAATGTATTATTTATTGTAAATAGAGAAGTCCTTGCACTTTTTTGAGAGAAGAAAGATGATTGAATCCTTCTTTGGCTTCACGAGAGGCTGTAAATTATTATGTTTCCAGTGACCTCAGCAAATTTTTATCAATGCATGGCAAAAAACTGAAGTTAGAACAACATCTGGGATGCTTGGCAAATCAATTCATAGATCTAGCAATGAATTGCCCAATTTAGAAGGTTAGTTCTCCCTCTCCATACATTTAGTTGTGTACATGATTTGTTTGAGAGGTATTCCATTCTGCTGAGAAAGCTCAATACCATCCATTTCTTACGCAGTTAGTTACACATTTTTGTAATAGCAACGTTGCTGGTAGGAAAAATTTGTTCTGGAGGTGTTTTGCTCCTTGCATATGATGCTTTATTCCAAAATATCAGAATGGTTCTCATTTGGTACGAAGGCTTCATAATTTTCAAGTTTTTCTTACTTTTTCTCACAGTTGGAAAAAGTTGAACTGCTGGATAGAATTCCTCTTGTCCCTCCTGTGAGTCCTAGATTAGGTGAGATTCAAAATATTTCTTTGAGGATTACTCCAGATATTGCAAATGGAGAAATAGGCTTTACCAGCAATCTTCCAATTATTCTTTCTGAGCCAGAAGAATCGCCTGCTACAGTGGTAAGTAAACATTTTTATATTGTCGCTTAATGTGGAAAACTTATTTGGAGAAAGCAAAGCTTGCTATATCTGTTGTAACATTGGAAAGTTAATGTGAGAAAAATCCTTCTTCTGAGTTCTATCTTACCCCAAATATTCTCCTGCTTTAAAAAACCAAAAAGGCAAAAAATTGCTAGCAAGATTAATGTGTTAGTCATCCGAAAATTGTGGTTGAACTTGCTTTCTCTGTAGACATCTAGAACTCATTAGGTCTTCATGCTCAGGTGTAGCAAAAGATGCTGCAGACAGTTTAAGTTCTTTCACCAACTGCAAAGATACTTACATAGACTAGGACCGATATTGCTCCCAAATTTCATGGAAGTGTCTGTATATTTTTTAGTTGACTTACATGTGAATATATCATTTGGCTTGCTGGGTCTGTTTTCTAACAAATATGCCTTTTTTGTCTCTCAGTACCCAATAAAGCATTTTGAAAAGCATTATCATCCGAGTGCTGTAATCCCAGCCAGAGAAACCCTTCATAAAGTATATTTTCTTACATTTTCCCTTTTTCCCCCTACTTGTCTTAACTGAAATCTTTCCTCAAATCCTGAATCAGAGAACTTGCTTTTCATTCACAGAATAAAACTGCTGGTTTCCTTAAGCAGAGTAGAGGCTGGAACTGTACTATAACAGCCAGAGTAAATTATGGTGGTTGCATTTGAAACCTAGGTTTTCTTGATGAGGTGGGTGCTGGTTAAACCAGTCATAGAAGGTTTTTTGTGTTTATGGATGCTAGTGATTTGTCATATTAATAGTCTGCCACCTCCACTAAGTATATATAAATATATATGTCCAAGTATATAATGTATAAATGATTAAACAGGTAAGATTCAGTATATATTTTCATTGATATACCATCTTTGATTTCAGATCTTATACACAGGTATAAGTAAAAAACTGAAGGTGAATATTTTGAGGCTCATATTCAAACAGTAATTTGCAAAGGGTTAATTGTTTTTGCATCTAGTTTTGCAAATCACAGCAGACTCATGTGTTTTATAGGTTTCCATTGCATTGCATCGAGATGGGACTGATGGTCAAGCAACAGTGTTTTGGAGTTTGAAACCCTCTGGTCCTAATCACAAGGCAGTAACAGAGGATGATATAAGTCCTTTTAATGGCTCTGTAGTTTTCTTATCTGGGCAAAGTGATACTACAATCAACATTACTATTAAAGCTGATGATATACCTGAAATGAATGAAACCGTGTTATTAACTTTGGACAGGTATTGTACCCTAATCTTTATTCATATGTATCACTTTTGGTGCTCAATCTATATACAGAAAATTGGTACAGTATTAATTATGAGGTGTTGTCTCCATTGTGTTGATAAGTGCTTGGAGGAATATTGGGCCCTTGATTCAGACTATGTATGGAATCTTCTTTGACTTGTGATCAATGTGAAAAACCATGTCGTGCTCATTATCTAATGACTTTGTTTTGTTTATATTTTGATTAAGATAATGTATGCTACTAAAAAAGTTCATCTAGCTTTGATCTTTAGTTATTGATCTTATTGGAGTTATTGGTTAGCTCTTGGTTATAACCCTTATATTTTCAGAAGAATAATGTTTAGTGAGATAATGGGGAAAACTATAATGAATAGTAATGAAAGCAATGCATAACTGTGTTTTTCTCAGAAGGGGTTTATGGTCAGGATGTTGTTGCAGAATTAGATACCTCCATCACAACTGCTGGCTTCCAAAATAGGCCAGTGTGTCTATAGACCAAATAGACCACGTGCCTCAGCTACAAAGGGAGCAATAGTATTTCTGAAGCACAGTGTTGTGGTGTCCCTTCTGTGTGACATCAGGATTGCAGGGTAATTAAGTCTGTAAGAGGCCTCAGGAGATATTATCTGCATGTGAACACTACTCAGAATACTTGAATTATTTCATATCCAGGAGCCTTTCTGTTTTATTAGCAGAAGAATCTTGGCTATTTCTTCAGTCCTGCTTCCAAAAACTCAGGTGTATATATATAGTTTAGAAATACTACCACTTCTGCTAATACCTCCTAGTAATCTAAGGTATATTTTTCCCATTTATTTTTCTGGAAACATTCTAAGAGAGGTCTGCCAGCTGTGATGTCTGCACTGAATATCTACTACTTACACAGTCCTTACCTTATGCAGAAGTATCCTTGTCATATATAGGAAGTGCAGACTAGCTTTTGGGAACTTTTAACACCAGATGCACATGTAGATTACATACTAACAAACCAGAAACCAACTTCTCAAGCTGCCACTGATCCTGTTTTTTTGAACACTGTTCTATCACACATGAAAGATGCTGTTCCATTGCAGAATTAGTCTGCTTCTGTAGAAACTGACTGATGGATGCATCTAGTGCAGAATGAATTATTTCATTCTATCTTGGATGCTCACTGTGTTGAAAAGATGGTCCTGTTCAAGACAAAACCAGATGAAGACTATTGCAAGCAGTTCTCTGTTTTTCTTCCTGTGGCTGAAACTGGTTTGCCTGAGGGTTTATTAGAGTCTGTGACACAAACAAAGAAACTAAGATTAGAAATAGTGATTGAAGTTGTGAAGAAAGTGTGTAAGGTGGCCAAAATGCTGAAGTGGAAGGGTAGGAGACAAATAAGTACATAGAGGAAGTGAACAGCATAAAAGATTAACTTTTTAATATTGGACAGCTCTATAGTATGTGTAACTACAGCTTTCTACCACTTTGAGTAGTAACCCCATGCTTTGAAAATTATGTCTAAAAGGGGATTGAATTGGCAGCTGAACAAATGCAACCACTGTTCTGCTTTTGTTATGTCTGGTGGGAGTAGCAGGTTCTATTGAACATAAAGTGGCTGGTAAAAATTCTGCCAGCAGTAAGCAGCTTTCCCACACTCGGCAAGGTCAGAGAGTGAAGTAAGGAACAGGTGGTCTGGCCAGGAAAAGTAAGTAAATAAGGAGGAGATAAAATCTGAACTTTTCTCTAGACCTGGATAGTGTCCTTCAAGGCTACAAGTGAAATTTGGCAACTTTAAAGTGAGCAGAAGCCGAGAATGAAATGACTGCAAAGATCATCCTTTCAATACTGGAGATGACTTTTCAAAGCAGGGGTGACTGATACTGGCAGGGTGATGTGTGTAAGCTTTTGGTATTGCCTTCTACATAGTTTGTGTTTTCTGGATGAACAGAAGATTTCAGTTTTGAAGACTGGCAGCCAGCACCTCACAGCAGTAGTGAATTACCATGAAAACAAAGATGCACTGTGCTGTGGGTGTACTTGCACTGTTTGATAAACTGTAGCATAAGTCAGTAGAAAAGTGGAGCATGTAGGGGCTTTAATGAAACTATAGGCATAGAAATATGTTCAAAAGCATTCTATTCATTGCAATTAGTAATAACATAAGCAAAATAAAATGACAATTAGTTCTAACAAGGATGTATTTTTTACAACTCAATGATGTTGTTAAGGCAGTTTATGTTTTAAATGAGCTTTGATTGTACCCATAATTACAAAAGAAATCTTTCAAGGCATTAAAAATAGTATTTTCTTTCCTTGCTCTATGGCCACAATCTGTAGGCCCTGGATATTAAAAACAATTATGAATGCTGTCCACAAAATGGAGGCCAATGTATTTAATGAAGAATATGCTTACATAGAAGACAAATGAGCTGTAAAGAAGCAAGATAATCCTGTACCTGCTGAAGCTTCTTCGTATTTTCTTTCTTTAGGACCAGCTTCAGTTTGAATGCCTGCCCTTATCTGAATAGGCCTGAATTGAGACTAAACATAAATAAAGCCAGAGGTCTGTAGTGAAACCTGATTGTTGTTTTTAACTTTTGCACAAGAAATTCTGCTATTGGCAGTTGCTATAATTTTGGCAGCTGGCACAGCTGGAGGGCTGGGACCCTCATAGCACATGGGTTGTGTTTGTTCTCTTAAATGAATGGTGCTGAAGTGAAAACCTCTGGACTTTAGGTTCTGGGAACAATAACACAAAAATTAATTTATTATTATTTTGGGAAAATTAAAATCCAGGAACAGTTGAGTGTTTGAATAGTCTTTATGCTCAGAATCTTTTGGTCATGACTCACATAGATTAAGATGCCAGAACAGAGCATTGTATGTATGTATGTATGTATGTATCTAATTTATATACATGATGTTATGTTCAATGAAGTGAAATTGATGCAATGTAATGTGGAGATTTTTACAGTTCTAGTGATTTCTGTGATGTGATACAGGCTGAGGTACTTAACACCTTCTTTGCCTCAGTCTTCTGCAGTAAGACAAATTATTCTCAGGGCAACTGGTCCTCTGAGCTCGTATACAAGACTGGAGAGCAGAATTGACCCCCTGAAATCCAGGATGAAATAGTTAGTGACTGGCAGAGCTATTTAGATGCTCACAAGTCTATAGAACTAGATAGAATCCATCCTAGGGTAATGAGGGAGCTATTGTAAGAGCTCTCTAAGATGCTCTCCATAATTTATCATCACTCCTGGCTAACTGGGCAGGTCCCAGACAACTGGAGGCTGGCCAATGTGATGCCCATCCACAAGAAGGGCTGGAAGGAGGATCTGGGGAACTTCTGGCCTGTCAGCTTGATCCCGGTGCCTGGCAAGGTTATGGAACATGTAATCCTGAGTGTGATCACATGGCATGTGCAGGATGGCTGGGGGATCAGACCCAGCCAGCATGGATTTAGGAGGAACAGGTCCTTCCTGACCAATCTGATCTCCCTTTATGATCAAGTGACCTGCCTGAGGGATTGGTAGAAGGCTGGGGATGTTGTCTGCCTGGACTTCAGCAAAGCCTTTGACACTGTCTCCCACAGCATTCTTCTGGAGAAGCTGTCAGCCCATGGCTTGGGCAGGTGCTCTCTTCTGTGGATAAGAACTGGCTGGATGGCTGGGCCCAAAGAGTGGTGGTGAATGGTGCCACATCCAGTTGGCAGCCAGTCACTGGTGGTGTCCCCCAGGGATCAGTGTTGGGCTCAGTCCTGTTTAGTATCTTCACTGCTGACCTGGATGAGGGGATTTACCCTTGGTAAATTTGTGAATGACACCAAGCTCTATGGCAGTGTTGATCTGTTGGAGGGCAAGTGTCGCTGACCACTGGCTTGCCCAACAGCCAGCGGGCAACGTAGCGCTTGGCCAGGTCAGACTACCTGCAGGCAGTGAAGGTTTCTGTCTGCCTCTTCTCGGGAGCTGTCAGCTCCTAGGCTCTGGGAGCAGCAGCAGTCGATAACAAAGTAGCGAAGCAAGGACAAAGGAGCTGAGGAACTCTAGGTAGCAGCACTCAAATGTTTTATTGTGGTCACACCGGCCAGCACAGGTTCAGGATGCAAGGCTACCAAAAAAGCCCTGAATACTGGTTACAGGGTTTTTATACAGAACAGAAGAGGGTGGAACAAGGAGAGGGTCTAGGGTTTAACAAATCAGGGAATGACAAGGAATGACAGGTACCCAGTCACATTCTAACAGGGGAGGAACATGTTTAAAATTTCCAATCAGGATAACAGAACAATAGAACTTTCTTGAATCTAATGAATATGAAAACAACTCTGAGGGAAAAGGGGTGGACATGAAACAAATGATTGATAGCTCAAAGCCCGGGAAGTTCCCCAGCCATGCCTTCCTCCTACCCCTCAGGCTCACTGTCCTGAGGGGGAAAATCAACCCATTTGATGTTATTTATTCTCATAGCGAAGGCGGACTGGGTCACCGCCACAGGTAGGAGGGCTCTGCAGAGGGATCTGGGCAAGTTGGATTGATGGGTCGACACCAACGGCATGAGGTTCAACAAGAACAAGTGCCAGATCCTCCACTTGGGTCACAACAACCCCATGCAGAGCTACAGGCTGGGGAAGAGTGACTGGAAAGTGGCCCAGTGGAAGAGGACGCCTTTGCTGAGACACCTGATAGAAGAGAAAGTTTTTTAGAGAAGTATGTTTTTAAGAGTAACAATAATACAACTGCACAGGTCCTGAATTGTGGGGCCCAAAACTGAACATAGCACTTGAGTCAAACCTATGTTTTGCATCTACACTTAAAAAAAATTTTAAATTTACTCAAGACATTTTTGTGTTTAAGAGAGTACTTAATGATAGAAGTGTTTGCAAATCATGGAAGACCCATTTAAAGCACTGCATATTGTCTATGTGCCTTAATTTAGGGCATAAGTAAAGCTGTTTAATGGAGCTTGCAATATTTTTCTAACTTGGGAATTTTCTGTGGTTAGTGCCTATTTCAAAATTATATTTATCTTTCTTTAGTAATTTTTCCATGAAGAAATATATGTGTTGCTATAAGAATTACATCTTTCATGTAAAATGTTGGCTTTTACTTCAAGGCTTCAGTCAGATCTTGTTTTGATAGGAAAAAAGTTATTTGAAACTGGTAGTAGAATGTTTATATGAGTGTTACTGGACATCTACTGCTAGCTTTCATTACTTTTCAAAGTAGTAATACCATATATCTTCTGCTGTGAATAACGTAAGTTAAAATGACCTCCAAAATCAAATAAATTGTGAAGTAAATGTGGAGAAAAGGTGTTCCCTCTGATGAGAAACACTGTGGAATTTATAATGTGGCCAAGATTCCTTGAATGCTATTCTTTAAGACGAGGTCACTAATTAAGTCAGTAGATAATCCTGAAAAAATCGAAGTAGTGAGCACAAATCTAGGAAGCAAATTGAGTAGCATTCCACAGGCAGTTTGAATGCGCCTTTTCTGAGATACCTGATAGAAGAGAAAGATTTTAGAGAAGTGTGTTTTTAAGAGTAATATTAATATAAATTCAGTTGCAATTCCCTGTTTCTCATGGGCTTTTCAAAACATTCACTTTCTTCAGAATTCCAGTTCTTGGTTCACAGTTATCAAATTCAAACACATCTCTTAACAATTATTATTTTATTTGCAGCAATACTTATTTCAGAATAGCCATGATATTTTAAATTCAGTCAAAAGTCTTTTTTCTGTTATTTCATAGTACTATGCATTTAAAAATGTGAGGAAACGTTTTGAAGCTTCTCTTTGTAGTCCTAATTAATCTGTAATTCTTGCTAAGTAATAATTAAGGTGTTTTTAAAGAAAGAGCTTCTGGGATGACTAGAGTTTTCAGATGAGATTTGTCATATAGGAAGTGGGGGCAGCCTTCAGTCCTGGGCATAATAAGCTAGGAACATGTCAGGTTTGGATGATGGTCACTGGGATCAGGTACAGCTCAGTGATTGCCAGGCAGGTCCGCAGTAAGAAGAAAAATCCAAGTTTGAGCCAGGAAGTTAGTTGATGCATTCTGGTCCAGGATTGATATGAAAATTTGTATATGTGTACCTCAAAATGTAGACACGAGGGTTCCTGTTGAGTTCATTGCTCATGTATTGGCAGATCTGAGTTGGAAGCCTGTGTCTCCTAGCTTCTAGTCCCTTTTGCATAGGCTGTTTCATCACAGAATTGCAGAATAAGCAAAATTGGAAGTAACGCATCAGGATCACCAAGCTCAGCTCCTGGGCCTGCACAGGACACCCTGAGTCGCACCGTGGGCCTGAGAGCATTGTCCAAACACTTCTTGACCTCTGTCAGGTTTGGTGCTGTGACCACTGCTCTGGGGAGCCTGTTGCAGTGCCCAACCACCGTCTGCTGTTTTTCAATAGTAACCAACATTTAATGTGTCAGAGCACTGGTAGCAACTTGGCCAGTCATGCAGGGAAGACATGGTCAGATCCATCAATCAGTCAGTCAATCAAGTGACCCTAGTTTTGAATATGGAACTTGTCTGGAGAAAAATCCAGAATAACGGGGTTTTTAGCAGTGGGTGGGCTGAATCTATTTGCTTTCTAACTTCAAAGTTCTCGAGATTCTGATCTGGTTTACACTGTGACTGTTACAAGGTAGTAAGTATTGGCAGTCTTCTCAGTCCTTTCAAAGTATACTTGGAGATGTTCAAAGTACCTCCTCACAGTACCTTGGGACTATTTAATTTCTGCCACCCCTTGGATTTCTGTAGAGCTGCCTTCACGTATTACATCATGATACTAGGTTATAGAACTACTCCTCAGTTAACAGTTAACAGGTCCTTTTTTGTCTGAGCTCTCTTTGGACTCATGCTGTGTGACTTCATGGAGGTGAAAGAGATGCTATTTCTGGCATGCCCTTTCACTTTTTGATGATTGTGTCTTAACCACTTAAACTTGTACATGCATACCAAAAACCCACATGATATAATGATTCATTTGTATTCTCTGCTGTGAAATACATTACCAACATCTTAGTGGTGTAATTAAATTTCAGCGTTAAGAGCAATATAATGAAAATGTTGCACAAATTTAAGCTCTGGAATTTTCCCCTTGGCTTTTTAAATTGCATTAATGCCTGATGATTTTGGAAAACCTGCATATATTTCTGAAGGAAGGGGGAGTGTCTTAATACATAGTATTTAAAATATAACGTCATTGGAAATCACTGAGAAATTTCTGTTAAGTCAGATCTCCTATTTGAAAGAATAAAGTTGCAAGTGTATTTGTTTTATTATCTCAAGCTTTTGAGTCAACTCTTGTGTCTATCATATGCTGAATCTGAATTCTTTTTTGAATTCAAAATTTCACTGTATAAATGCTTTGTTAATCTGTGTATACAATTTTAAGAGTAGATACTGGTTTTATATTAAATATATATTTATTTTACATTAAGAAAATAATCTGTACATACTTTAATGAAATGGCATACTTGTTATTGCAAAATTCCTTTCATCTGACTTGATGTGATAGTTTTGTTATATGTGCTTATTTTCTTATTTCTATTTTCTTTTCTTGTTTTTTGGGGGTTGCAGGGGGTGGGCATTGTGTTGGAGATTTTTTGTTTGTTTATTTTTGGGTTTGAGTTTTTGTTTGGCCTTTTTTTTTTTGTTTTGTTTTTGCTTTGTTTGGGTTTTTTTTGTTGATATTTTACTTTGGTAACCTGGTTAACTGAAAAATTGTCAAAAATAAAGTTTGATGTGATTTTGTGATAAAATAGTTTTTGATATGTATGCACTATAACTCCCAATGTACTTATCTGTTTTTATCATTATTACGTGAGGCTGATGAAATAACACATAAATGAAGGCATGTTGATTGTGGGTTTTTTTGAGTGAAATGCTAGTTATAAATGTGGGTTGCTGGTACAGTTGTGAGCAGTCACAGAGGTTGGCAGTGATAGAGCTCCTGGAGGAGGGCTGGGTAGGGTGTACCATGAATGGGCCTTGACATCCTGAATTGGTCATGGGGTCATTTCTCCCCAGTGGGGACTGCCCACTTGCTAGCATTTGTCAACAGGAAAATGCCAAGCAAGGATGTTCCCATAAAAGGAACATTCTGTGTTTGGAAAGGGAAAAGAAAACTTTGTGGTGCTGTTGTTCTTATTATTGTCTAAGACTGATACTATTGAAATTCCAGAAAGTGGCACTTTCATTCCTTCCCCCACCCCTTTTCTTTCCTTCTTTTCTTCTTTCCTTCTTTCCGTCTTTCTTTCTATGTTAACAGGGTAGAGACAGAAAGGTTTGTCGTGTACTTTGGGTAAGTGCAGTGAACTGTGGTTTGTCTTCAGTGAATTAATGCTTTGTTTTAAGAGTGATTAGTTTGGACAGAATCTGTCAATAATTTCTTTTCCTCTCAGTTATCATGTCATCTGCATCTCTTGCTTGCTTGCCCTTTGGTTTTTAATTTGATGGCATGGGTTTCTGGCTTGAAGGCTTATTTAGGATTTGTGAATGATTGAAGTTATTAATGCATGACTCAGTGTTTGATATTCCTGCACTTGATTGCAATAATGGATCAGTTGTCTTAAACTGCCAGAAATACAATTTGTCCCACCTAAATGCCTGAGCTGACTAGAACTGTAGAGTTTCCTGTGGTCAAAGATGAGCAGTTTTTTTTTTTTTTTTTTTTTTTTGAGTGACATACCATTAGTTTATGTTAACAAAAGTTATTGTGTCTGCTGGCATATTTTTTAAAATACTCAATGAACGTGACCCTTTGAAATAGATATTTCCTGTTTGGACACTGAAATTTTCTTCCAGAAAACATGGAATATGCACAGAAATCTGAATTCAGAAACCAACATCAAGCTATCAAACCATCAGTCTGAAGGTGCATTCTTTATGCATCTTTCAGTAGTAGCTTTTTTTGCATTTTTAATGGAATGAACTTAAAACAATGTAGTTGAAAATTAATATCTGAGGAAATGAATGCAATAAATATAATTTCTCTTTGTTTAAGTGATTTTGGATCATCCCTTATGTTTTGATCCAAATACAAAGTAATACTGAATGTGACTGTAGATTTTTAGTACACAATTCTATTTCTTTTCCTTTGTGTTGTATGCATGTATGACTAAAAAACCCCAGAACTATCAACTATAAAAAATAATCAGAAAACAAAGTTACTTCAGAAATAAAGGTTGGGATTTTTTTTTCACGAATGAATGGAACACACTGATGTGTCTTTCCTAATTTATTATATTCTTTGTAGGAAATTGTTTTCATAATTTATTCATAAAATTCATCAGGATTCTGATGTCCTTCACATGGATGTGTATTTACTTACTAAAAAGAACCATCACTCAAAAAACCCTGTTTTCCTTTCCCAGGGTCAGTGTGGAAAATCAAATACTGAAATATGGGTTTACTACTTGTGAGATTACTATTTTGGAAAACGATGATCCTGGAGGAGTGTTTGAATTTTCTCCCTCTTCCAGAGGTCCCTACAATATCAAGGTAGCTATCTGAAGAACTTTCCGTAATGATTATGGACAAGTAAATCTTAGCAGAGTGCAAGTAAAATGCTGGGTTTTCTTTTTTTCCAGGAAGGGGATTCTGTGGAACTGCAGATTGTCCGCAGCAGAGGGAGCCTTGTCAGGCAGTTTCTGCGATACACTGTAGAACCAAGGGACAATAATGAATTTTATGGAAGCACAGGAATTCTTGAGTTTAAGCCTGGGGAAAGAGAGATCATAATTACTCTTTTGACAAGGATGGATGGGATTCCAGAGGTAGAAATTATAATTTTCCTCTCTTCAAATTGCGTTCACAGCATAACAGTTTGTCACTTATTAAAATATAGGAAAAGATATGGGAACAGAACAAGTATGCAATGCTTTTCTAAAGAATGTATTCCCAGTCTCCAAACCAGGCATGCCTGGATAACTAGAAGGTGTCTTTGGCTTTAATTGGCCTCAGTGGGTTTTTAATTTTTGTAAATTGAAATTTAACTTTGCATCCATATGAGTTTTTGGCATGCATGACACTCTGTACTATAGAATGCCACTGTTTAGCTGAGCTTTGTATGAACAACCAGTTTCTTTTTGTTTCTTTTTTGGTAAATACCTGCTAATTGTACTCAGTGCTCCCCAGTCAACACTAATGTTTGCTGTATAGAAGAAAAGATGCAATACTTGTTTTAGTGTTCCATTATGCATCTCCTGTGAGTGTTTTTCCAAGAAATGTATGAACTACAAAGTCACATTAGATTAATAATACAAGCTGACATGATCTTTTAAAATTAGCTTAATGTCAGTGGTTTTAAAGTCTTTGCTTTCACTGTTACAGATGACAAAGATGTACAAAACCATTGTGCATGTAGAAAGTGTATGTAATTTTCTTTTGCTGAAGTTGTCCTCTCTTTCTGCTGAATAAATCTTTTTATTCTGACTGAATTTCCCTCTTCTAGCTGGATGAAGCATATACTGTTGTACTCAGTGGCTACAGTGAAATGGCAGGCAAGCTGGGGAATGCCACAAGGGTCAATATAACCATTTTGAAGAATGATGATCCACATGGTGTCATTCAGTTTCTACCTGACGAACTACCAGTAACAATAAAGGAAAGTAAAGGAGAAATCATCTATGCTGGTAATTCTTTTTATTAGAGTTACTGCTTTTTCTGCTGTCTGCTCCTGCAAGGCTTCTTTTCCCTAATTCACCTTTGTAGGACAATGCCTGTCTCTCCTGTTTCCAGGGGGGTCCAGTACCAGCATGATGAGCAGTGGAGGTTAGTGCGAAGAGGATGGGCCTTGAAAGCCATAGGGATCAATCCAGTAAAAATATAGCTAGAGAAGATATCAGGCAGGAGGGACAGGAATGGATTTATGTGCAAGGTACAGCCTGGCAATAGTAGTTCTGCCTGAGGACAGTGAGGAATTGAGTGCTATGTGAGAGAAGAATGACCTAAACTTTCATATGTGTGACTTCAATTTATCTATCTCTGTTGCATCAATAGAGTTGATCAATAGATACAAGATAGATAAAGTAAAACTTGCTATTTCCTTTCCTTTCCTTTCCT